>JAQJVL010004167.1:0-48810 GCA_035578905.1 Stictocephala bisonia
CTCGGAAATAAAGGGGACCAAAAACAGCCCCCCTCTTAGTTTCGTAAAACGGATCTTGTAGCAACACTTGAAGTGCTAGTTGTTGGTTGGTGAAAAACTATTTCACAATGGTTAATTTTTGTAAAAATTTAGAATTTTTATTTATTTATTTTTTTCAATGGCATTTTATGTAAACAGTTAAATCTAATTCTTGACGCTTTTAAATAAAAACACTCATAATATCAACGCATGGTCAACTAAATTGTACCTTTAACAATAAACACGAACTGTAAAGATGAAATAGAAAAGCATGTTTTTTGCCTACTGACGGTAAAATTGCATGGCTGTCGACTTTCCAGCGGTGACTTGGGAGTTTTGGAAATGACCTCCTTAAGAGCAGCAATTCCAATATTTCGCATTCCATAAAAACCACGTTATCCTGCTTAACCCTACCAACTCTTTAGTGAGTTTTATTAACAATGAAAATGTCTGCATGTTTCCAAACACGGAGAGCCGGCCGTGTGTTAAGTTTTATCTGTACACAAACAAGATGTACAAAACTTCCTGTTTGGCATTCTCACCGTTATCACATTATCGCACAGTTTGCCCTAGGTTATCACACGTCTCTGTTGTATATCACACACTTGCATAATGATTCAGCAACTTACTCCTTGCATAGATCTAAACACGGAAAATCTTGCAATAAATGAAAACCGAATACAGCAATTAGGATAACAATGTAAATTTATTCATTTTGTATTGGGAATTCTATCTTTCGAAGATATCCCATTTTTTGTATTTTTTATTTTCTGGATTTTCCTTGTGACGTAAAAATATTCTAAATGTATATTTCCGCCCTTCTTTAGTATTATTATGAATTGTTGAGAAAAACGAATAATTTGTGTAATCAGTTTTGTCTTTCAATATGTTTGCATGGGTGGGATCAAATAATTGTAAAATTACTTTTTATTTATTTAAAAAATAAACATTACCTTATTTGTCACAGTTTTATTATTAAAAGTTCAAGTTAGTTAGCAGTTATATTCGATTTTATGAATCTCCCGACTTGATATAAGCGCGTTTATTGGTGTTTGAGTAAATCTTCGAGTGTTGCCAGGAGTAGGCTGCGTACAACGGCGTACCTGAAACTGTTTACCTGAAGAATATTTCCATGAAAATAGTCCACTGAGCATCCAGTTGAATTGAGTTGAATAAACGTATCTGTTTCTAGATCGTTATCTGTTTTATATCTTCAGCATTGTTTCGTCAGCATAATGAACAATCTTTCCATTTTGTATCGATGTATGAGTCATTAACATAAATTAAATTTGGACCAATCGTAGATCCCTCGGTTCGTAGGCATACTTTATGGCAAGCATTTTTAAAAATGTAGGGGTTTTCATAACTAAATATCAATAACATTAATATTACATTTTAACTAACATTAATTTGAACTCAAATTACACAGTTTTATAAAGTAATAGTATTAATCACAAGGGTATATGTAAACTTGTATAATGCATATGTACGACTTTGAACAAGTTAATAAAACAATGTATACTAAAAAATAGTTTACCAAATAAATTTACCAAGGAATAATGGAAAAAGTAAATGTTGATAAATGGAGAACAACGGAATACGGAAGAAAGATCATACAAATTAAAGTTAAATACAGTGAAAAAATAACTAATGTCTTCAAAGGTATTTCAAGAATGAGGTTAAAAAGAAAATAAACAAATTTTGAAATCTAAGAATAAAAAAATGTTACATATAGATTCGGACGTTCTGTTAAAAGGCCGATACAAAAACATACACTAGTCTTAAAATACAAATTGTCTGTAAAAATTATGGACGTGTAAACCCTATGTAGAGTGCTCCAAATCTTAGTATAGACTGCAAAACCCACCTCGCTTTCCAATCGATGTAAATTATTTATGCTTGAATAACTGCAATCCAAAGCATCTTGACTGTTATGTATTTATACAGTTTATGTATTATACGAATGATGAGTAAAAGTATATTTTCCTTTTTTCTCCATCGAGTTTGTTCGATGGTTCCAACCACAAGTAATCCCCGGCCACAATTAGTATTCAAATTTCTTCCCTAGCGCACGCTCCAGAAGGCTCCCTAATGAAGACGTGGACACCCTTTGTCCCTATAATTGGTCCATCTTGATGTCCGCCTGTCTGTCTGGTCCACTTTATGGCCGGACGCCGCGTTATCCACATTCCCCATAAACGACCACTTCAACACTTGGACATTGCCTGTTTTCATCCCCACCTCCTCCATCTACAAGAAGTGGATTACTGGTTCACATAGAGCTACTTCTAAGACGCCCTTGGAGTAAGGAAGTTAATAGATATGATCTGAAGTCGACATGGCTTAGAGATGATGGCGTCTTGAACTAACAGATGTATACAAAAATAATGTTTGAAAACGCAATATATTACTTTGGAAGTGCTCTTTAATTTCTGCTGAAAACTATTTCGAATTCGTCATGTGTAGACTCTTCTACAGGATGCAGATAAAAATGTTGTCTCCTCACATGTAAACGGTTTCTTTTTATCTTTCAGTTGCATTATACTAGAGGATGTTACAAGTTCAGAACGAATAAACGGAAAATGTACGAATAACAAAAGGTATTGTTTCACTCATTGATAAGTTACTACAGGTTTGTAGGCTATTTACGATCCAAGTAAAAAAATCTTCAAAATTGGACTTTGAGCAAGTTGTGTTGATTTCTAGATATCATTATAAAATATTATAGATTGCACGAGTAGCTGTGCAAGCTTGGTAAACACACGGGCAACTTTCTTTATATAACTATACAGGGTGTTTGTAACGTAGTGCCTTTAAGAGGTCGTTACATTAATTACTTTACTTAATTTATTCAATTAAATTATTTAATAAATTATTTTTTCTTTGAATTCTTTTTATGAAATCTCTTTTTTCTCAGGGTCTAAAACGGGTAAATCGGTGAGATGACGTAGTATAATGAAACAAATGTTACTTTACAAAATTTAATTTATTTTACATTATTCAAAATCATTACGTTACTCTATTAGTATTTGCAATACAATAAAATAAGATTGAAAATTGTATTATCTAAAACTAGATAATTTCTTTTAAGTTAAATAAATCATTTAAGTTTGATTTACAAAATCATTATTAACTTTTCTTTTAATCAATAATTTATTCTAACAACTTATCTGAGTTATATCACTATGGATGATGATGGGATCCATCTCATGTCCTATCGTTTACTCAACGAAACGGAAATTTAATATAATATAAACTTTAATTCATAGCAACAACTTTTAGTTAGCACATTTAAAACGCACAAGTGTTTCAACACATTCTCCCGGAAACGTAGCCCGGTGCCGGTGGTGTCAGTGGAGGACGATCCTCGTCGATCTCCAAGTATTTTTCAAATGGGGTGAGGAACACACCTCAACCGTTGACTTCGGATTCCCGCCTTTCTTCCTTTGGGTACGCGACTATGACCCTTCTGGGTATATTACGATGTAGTTGTTTTGACAGCTGCTGCGGTCTACGGGCAAATTTGGAATCATATGTCCCGTTCTGATTGGTTCGTTTCAGAACTCGTCATCTGAGTTATTTTACTGCGCATCAGTCACTTGTGACATGGTGGGGTTCAATGGAAAATACCCAACCGACATGTCGATGCTTGTCTCACGCTGCTACGTCATAACTTTGCTGACTGTTTAGTCTCAGACGTTCCCACATGCTTTGATAATTCTTGGAATGAGCCCACCCATCCTGTTTTGAACAAAGAGTTTTGTTTACTGTGATTTATTGCTGGGGCCTCATCTGTCCCACGGTTATTTTCCACACGACAATTCTCTAATATGATTTGAAACTTCTCCATCTATTTTAATTAAATATATTCCTTTTCTTCTATATAATAATTTATTATTTATCTAAATTAATTAATTTGCCTATCAATTTGGTGGACCTGTTACAGTACCCCCCGATTTTTTGCGATGTGTGAGTAACGCGAGTCAAAAAATCTTGATTTTAAACACGATTCGCCAAATTGTCGTTTGTTTCTCAGATAAGTTTCAGTTTTACAATATTTATTATATCTAGTAAATTAAGTCTATTAACTATTCTATAATTCAATATCAGATTACATATTCTATGACAATACATCATCATCTCCTTATCAACATTTAAGAATCCATATTTATCAAAATAAGTCCCTTAAATCATTAATACAAATCAATTAATTACAATTCAATAAATCATAAAATTATTAATTACAAATTAGTCATTCATGATTAAAAAATTCAAAAAATTCATCACATCCTACACAGTTATCAATAAAAATCAATAATTCAAAAGTTACATTCATCAAACAATAATCCAATAAATCAAAATTGTTAATTAACAATTCTATAATTTATAAATCAAAAGTTTAACAGCTCATTTCATCGTACATAATTGTTCATAAAAAGTTAATATATTTTTAATTATTACAAGTTGTCAATAAAAAAAAAATCATCAGTCTTGGATCAAAAATTGTCAAACAAAATTTATACATTACATATTGAAATTCATACATCAACAATTAATACATCCTTAAGTTATGTACAAGTATTTATCAAAATTAATTAATCATTAAATTATGATTTCCTCTTAATTATTAAATGATTAGTTTTCACTGACAAATTATTTCATTTGCTAGTACAAATTCAAAAATTATAAATCTAAGATCAATACATCATCAGAAATTATACAAGTTCTTATTTAAAGTCAATGACTCATTTCACAATATGAAATCACCCATCAAAATACACAAGTCATATATCAAAATCAACAAAATATAAGTCATCAATTACTAGGTTACATTTCAAAATTAATTAATCATCCACTTACTTACAGTTATCATATCTCAACATCATCATTAAAATCATATGACTATTCATCACAATAACATGTTCTATAGTTCATCAATTTATAAATGAATCATCATTTATTTATTTAAGTATTTCATCAACATCCTATCATGTTACTTGTCAATTCACAAATGAATTATCTTTTACTTATTTAAACATTTTATTTATCTTCCTATACTGACCTATTATTCATTTTGTCAATACCCTATCAGACTTTTCAAATGAATTTTCAATTCTTTTAACCATCTTTAGATTTTCAACTTCGACATCAATCCTTTAATCCGTCTTTAAATGCAAATATCCATATTCAACCCTTAAACCGTCTTTAAATACTAAAATCTTGTTTCATTCCTTTAAACCTTCTTTAACTTTACAAATAAATTCTCAGTCCTTAAACAATCATCAAATTTTCAAATACATTCTCAAACCATTATACAATCTTTAACATTCTCCAATAAATCATCACATCTTATACAAGTCTTTACATTTTTAAATGAATTTTCAATCATTACACATTAACAAGTTTTTACATTGTCAGGTCAGTTATCAATTACGAATAATTTTCAAGTACATTCATAATTATTAATTAATTATTAAATTACTTAATACATTCTTGTATTAATACATCATTGTATTTTAACTCAATAAGTCATCATATTATACTAATTGTCTTCTTGGAATGGAATTCATTAGTCCTGAATCAAAGTTATCAAATAAAACCATCTATTGTATATCAGAAATACATGGTACACATATCATCAAATTATATACAAATACTGATTAATCTCAATGATTTATCAAATCCTATTTTAATACAAGAATAGTTTGTATTATACATTGTTTACTAACCAACAGATACATTACATAATTCTTTGTCATTGATGCAAGTTATTATTATTATTTATTGCTTTATACTTTATTATAAAATTATTGTAATTTTTTCTATTAATTAAAGTATTATTTGAATTAATATTTATTCCCACACATTTGTTGATGCATATTAGAAAATTATTGTTGAATACAATTGTCATTCTTTCATTATCAAAGATTCATTATTTATAAATTATTTATACTTTTGTTTTGTTATTTACTTGTTATATATTATCTATTCATTACTATTATCTTTTCATACACATTTATATCATATTTTATTTTTATTTATTATTTTGGGACATGTTGTCAAGTTGTTGCTACGCCAGTGGGGCCTGATGTCACTGCACGCACTTTGGGATAGTTCATTTACAATGCCATAGTGTTCAAGTATGGGCCAGGGTTCTGGAACATTGTAATTGTTCTTGTAGAATATTGGTTTTCTTCAGAAGTTATTGCTTATTTTGACAAAGCTTAAAAACATTCACTCACTTTTATAAAACTGGAAATGGTCCACGTGAAAAGTTTTTCACTGGTTCGCACTTATGGTCATTTTAAGTTTCAAATATTTGAACACTACAATTAAGTTCAGTGAATATCTGATTCACAAGTCTATGGGTCTCGAGAGACTATAAACAGCAGAACAAAGATTGTCTTATGTCCAACTGGTTGATGCACTAGTTGTTGTTCTCGAGCATGTGCCGTTGTCCTAGTGTATGGGAGTGTTGTAGAGCCGTGTCAATAGGATGAGTCATCATCCGGCGTGTCCCTGCGATGACAGTTCAACTACGTCATGGCTCTGGCGCGGTAGTGTCGTGGCACTCCGGACCCCCCCGTCTGTGGCACAGCACCATTCACATGTCCATGCGTGTCTGTCTTTTACAATGTTCCTAATGTCCAAAACAGTCTCAACTAGTTTCACTGAAAGTTTGTTTCAGCACAAAGTCTTTTTATTCACATGACTACTTTGATTAACCTTTCCATTAAATAATACATATAACATAATTAAATCACAGGCTGTTAATTATAGAAATAGCCTGTTTTTAATTGCATCAGCAATTAATTGAAGTGAAAAATTGTTTACAAATATTTAAACATACTCATATTTAATCATCTTTCATATTGTCGATTATTACTTGTGTATACACACATATTACTTGTATACAAAACTTTAATTATTCATACATTTACTAATATTGCTTTGACATATTTCAAGCTGACATATGCAAAGTTAGTTATCATTATTAAGTTTGAAAATTTTTTAATAACTCATTATTGGTTGTTCATTGTTGACATAAAATTAATTACTCATATTTTCAATTATGTTTTACTCATGTTAAACTTTTTTTTTTTAAATTCCATCACTTATTATTTGCATCAATGACAAAATAAAATTCATTTGCAATATATTATCATCAAACATTGTCATTACATTATAATCATATAAAATTGTGATTTCTATCACTCATTGTCTACACCAATGTTAGTACAACAGTTTACTAACAAAATTATCATAACACATCTACAAGGTCTCAATCTACTTTTATAATATTATGTTTCAAAATTATTAATCTATTGGTGTCTATAACATGACTTAGGTAAATGGGTTTGCCATGCTACAGATCACTGTAAGCTTTTAGTTTTTAGACGCTATTGTCAAGGTTAACCAACACCTGAAACTGATATACTGTGCCATTGTGCGATTAATAGAGTACTTGGCGTTAAAGAATTTAGAATTTGGAAAGTGACTAGTTGTAATTATGTTCGAATCGTACTGCTATTAACCACTGGCTATTCTCCCTTCATAAAATTCTTATGATGATTAAACATCATAAACATCTATAATAGCATATACAATATACATACTTGAGTTATTTCAACATCAACATACACAAGTTGCATTAAAAAAGTATTATAAAGCATCTCCTTTACATCTTAGTCAACCATATCTTTGAATCATGTCATGTAAATTTATCAAAGTACATACAATACATATTATTGAGTCATAATCAGAATTATCATACACAAGTTATAATAATCATGTTTCATATTGATCTCTTCTACATTATTTCATTTTAAATCAATTATTACATTCATTATCAGAATTATATTCATCTGATTTCTTTCAATATAAGAACACACAAGTTATAAATAATATACTTTTCAAAAATCTCCTTCAATCACATTAGTTAAACACATCCTGGAATCATATCGTATTGTTGTTTGAGTAGTATTCATTATAAACAAAACAATTTGTAAATACAAAGTGTTTTAAAAATCTTGATGCATTTTAGTCTAACATACATGGCACATTCTACCAGTGTGGTATTCAAAATATAGACATAAACAAGTTATATTAACAGGGTAGTTTAAACAATCTCCCTAAATCAGCTTGGTATCACATTAATTTTCTGTTATCATTTGTTTTATATTTATTTAGTCATTTCAATATAAGTATAAACAAATTACAATAGCACAGTATTGTAAAGAAATTCTCCTTTGATTATTTTAACAGAGTATACACAATGTGTGTCTTTGGATTATATTCAATATCAACATACAAGAGTTACAAAAGCAAAGTATTACATTATACTTTATTTACTTCATCATGGTTTAACATTTCTTTGAGTCATATCATATTATCATTTAAATCATTTTTAGCATACACATTGACAAGTCATTAGAACATTGTTTAGTATTAACCATTTATCATACAAAGTTTTACAAGATAGGCCTATCTCACCTATTTCATTTTATGTGAACCTAGTCATTGTATTATTATTTGGGTCATATTTTATGTATGTATACATGGGTTATGGCAACAATATATTTTAGTAAATCTCCATACTTCTTTCTAGTTTTACTCATTTATCAGGTTATTATTTTAAAATATTCAATATAAACATTCATGGATTATGAAACAAGCTACTATAAAACATCTCCTCAAACTACCTTATTCTCACATAAAAATCATTTTATTATTAGTGTTATATTCATTTAACACCTATTATTATCAAAGTTTCATTTAAATCATTTAATATTTTTCATATTCACTAACAACTCTCTGGTTATTATTATTTTTCACAAACTTTTAATTAGGCCTACCATATATTTACTATTATGACATTTGTAGGTACTTTTCTTTTAACAGTCATTTTTACCATTAAAGATATTTATTTATCATCTTAGTTTAACATGAATGTCATATTATTTTAATGTTATATTTAAATCTCTTATTCAATCACAAATTCACCTTACTGTCAATATTACAATTCTTCAACTAGGCCTACTATTTGTTTAATATTAAATGACATCTTTAAACATTCTTCTATTTAAATATCATCTCTACATTTTCTTTATTTATTCTTATACAACCCCCCTATCATTAAAGTTATATTGTTTCAATTACTATTTATTTATTACTTCAACATTTTTTAGACATATTTTATTGAACAGCTAAGTTTATAGTTTAGTTTTCTGAGCAAATGTAGTTATCCGAGAGCACTGTGTTCTTTTTTTTTTTTTTTTCTTTTTATATTTAAAGTTTGAGAAGCATGAAATATTATAATACCTCATCACATAGTTTACAAAGTCCTCCATGTCTACATCAAAGTTTTCACCCCCCATCATATTATTTTCAACTTCCTTTTGTTTGTTTAGGCCCCAATATTTATTTATGATCTCCATCTCAAACTTGAAGAACTCATTCAATTCTTCTAACCTATTACTGATTGTTTTTAGTTTTTTATTTTCTTGACATTTGAAGTCATCTGCTACACTTTCAAAATTAAAGTTACCAAGTGCTAGGGTTTTGTTTATTTGTTCCACTTTATTATCTAGCACTGAGTTTAGATACCCTATCTGGTTTTCTATTTCATCATTTATTTTAGGCCTACTGATTTTACTATTTAATTCATAGCCTATCTCATTTGTTGTTGCATTTACTTTTAAGTTTTGATTTAGTTCATACTCAACAAAGTCTACATTTACTCTTTTAGTTTCATTGACAAAGTTGTCTTTAGTACTCCCTATCCTATCATCAACTTCTTTTATGTGTTTGTTTATTTTCACATTAGATTCATTGTTCAGATCTATTACATCATTATTTACTTCTTTTACCTCAACACTTTTTTCATCTAACCTTACATTTATTTCATCAAGTTTAGCTTTTATTTCATTTGTTATTTTTAGTAGCAAATCTACTTTCATATTGTCCTCACCATTTAAGTTCATTTTATTATTATTCATTGCTTTCATCTTACTACCTGGTCCTCCTAACTTAACCTCAATCTGCTCCAGTTTGGTATTTATGTCATTATTTACTCCTAACAGCAACTCTATTTTATTGGACAATAGGCTGTCCTTATCATTATTTACTTTGATAGGTCCTTGCCTATCTTTGTCTCTACTTCATTCACAACATTAACCTCCTTTATTTCACTGACTTTATTAGCACCTACTTTTACTTCTTTGATTTTATTGTTTATAAGTTTATCTTCAAACTTATCTATTCTTTCATTTATATCTCTCCTAAGCTCGTCTAGTTTCACATTATTTTTTCTATTCATCTCTACCATATCAGTATTAATCTTGTCAAATTTAGTATTCATACTATTTAGTTTAGTTTCAAAATTCTCTTGTTTAGTGTTCATATCTACCATGTTCACATTTATGTCATTGAGTTTAATCTCAAAATTATTTTGTTTAGTGTTCATATCTACTATGTTTACATTTATGTCATTGAGTTTAGTCTCAAAATTATTTTGTTTAGTGTTCATATCTACTATGTTTACATTTATTTTCACTAGCATGTCCATTATACTGGACAGTGTGTCTTCTTTATTTAAATCTGGCCTAACTTCATCAGATTTATCTTTATTTTTATTTAAGTTAGATTCCCTAACTATGCTCAAAGACACATCGGAGTCATCGGAGTCCACCTGCGTGTCCTCCAACAATGTCTATATTTGCCATTATTTTGCAAATTTTAATAAAATACAAAATATGATTTTATATAATTCTTTCTTTTAAATTTTGAGTTTAAATCAGATAGGCCTATATTAAAATATTTTTATTTCATTATTCTTATCATATCGCCTAGCCTATAACACTTTTCACTTATTCAACTTTAAATATTTTTTGAAAAGATTAAAATTTACTACTTATACTACGTCGTCTCACGTTGTGCGCGCCATTCTGTAACGTAATGCCTTTAAGAGGTCGTTACATTAATTACTTTACTTAATTTATTCAATTAAATTATTTAATAAATTATTTTTTCTTTGAATTCTTTTTATGAAATCTCTTTTTTCTCAGGGTCTAAAACGGGTAAATCGGTGAGATGACGTAGTATAATGAAACAAATGTTACTTTACAAAATTTAATTTATTTTACATTATTCAAAATCATTACGTTACTCTATTAGTATTTGCAATACAATAAAATAAGATTGAAAATTGTATTATCTAAAACTAGATAATTTCTTTTAAGTTAAATAAATCATTTAAGTTTGATTTACAAAATCATTATTAACTTTTCTTTTAATCAATAATTTATTCTAACAACTTATCTGAGTTATATCACTATGGATGATGATGGGATCCATCTCATGTCCTATCGTTTACTCAACGAAACGGAAATTTAATATAATATAAACTTTAATTCATAGCAACAACTTTTAGTTAGCACATTTAAAACGCACAAGTGTTTCAACACATTCTCCCGGAAACGTAGCCCGGTGCCGGTGGTGTCAGTGGAGGACGATCCTCGTCGATCTCCAAGTATTTTTCAAATGGGGTGAGGAACACACCTCAACCGTTGACTTCGGATTCCCGCCTTTCTTCCTTTGGGTACGCGACTATGACCCTTCTGGGTATATTACGATGTAGTTGTTTTGACAGCTGCTGCGGTCTACGGGCAAATTTGGAATCATATGTCCCGTTCTGATTGGTTCGTTTCAGAACTCGTCATCTGAGTTATTTTACTGCGCATCAGTCACTTGTGACATGGTGGGGTTCAATGGAAAATACCCAACCGACATGTCGATGCTTGTCTCACGCTGCTACGTCATAACTTTGCTGACTGTTTAGTCTCAGACGTTCCCACATGCTTTGATAATTCTTGGAATGAGCCCACCCATCCTGTTTTGAACAAAGAGTTTTGTTTACTGTGATTTATTGCTGGGGCCTCATCTGTCCCACGGTTATTTTCCACACGACAATTCTCTAATATGATTTGAAACTTCTCCATCTATTTTAATTAAATATATTCCTTTTCTTCTATATAATAATTTATTATTTATCTAAATTAATTAATTTGCCTATCAATTTGGTGGACCTGTTACATGTTCCATAATTGATGGATAACCACTTGCGATCCTTTCAATTTACCAATTACATATGGAGCTTCTCTACGAAATTAAAGAAGTTTCAAAATTCCTAACAAGAATAATAATAACTTTTGTATTGTTGTTTGAGTGTACTTCTCGAAATATGATTAGCTGCAATATCTGAAATTTTAATATCACTATAAATTTAAAACGACTCATCGGTAGATGATTTTAAAAAGAATATTTTTCATTTGAAATGTTGTATTCTTATCAATTGAGTCTAGTCCACTCAACCTAACTGTTCAAGAATTGCTCTTATAATTGCAAGACATTCTGAAACTGCCAAATATGATGTGTTGCTATATCGTTTCTGAGAAGCACCCAACCACATGTTTCATCTACAAGTATGCGTATGTTCGATGCTGTCAATCTAATTGGCATTTTGATTACAAATCAACTGTATTATACTAATTAAAGTCCTCTAAAAGGTAGAGGACAGAGGACTTTAAGGGATCCAATTTCGCGAGAGAAAAATTCTTAGATTGCGCAAGAATTACGTTATTATTTTATAAATTTATCATAACATATATTTAAAATATGTGGCGATCACATCTCTCATCGTCTTTTATCATTTTACTCATTCTTACTACTATAGTGTCCAGTTGTCTTAAAACTGATTTTTCAAGAGCTTTCTCCAAGTTAGAATAGAGACATTTTGGAGACATTCCTCCAGTCCTGTGCATCACATAATTGTCACTTCTACCATTCACAGGAAGACGTACGATCCTTGTAAGTTTAGAAGTTGCATAAAGCTACGACAAGTTTCCTACAAATCTGGGTGAAGACCGGATTTGTTCTACCGGTTAGGAAATTATCATAAACTTTTCTCGCTCAAGGTCTATTAACATGGTGCTCCTTCGATCGGAAATTTTACGAGAATTCAGTTTCTTAAACGTCGTTTTAGACTGGTCTTTATTAAGTTGTTGTTAGAATTAATTGTTTGTACCATCAAAAGTCCAAATGTTTAGTCTGACCGTCCTACATCAATCACGGCGACTGGGGATGGCCGCTCTTCCCCGAGGCCGTCTCTCGGTTTATGTGATGGCTTAGAACTAATTCCGAACACTTAAATTAGTGATCGTAGCTGGCAATAAAGCTTGAAAGAGACATAAAATGTTTATAGTAGGGAGGAGGGCTCGGTGTGCAAAACAGGTCTTGAGATGGTCTCATTTATACGAACACAATAATTTACGTTTAATTAACTATGGGTTTGACAGACGACTAAGTAAAGATATGTTCAACATTTTTGGAAAATGTGTTTTGTTTTCTTTTGGAAAACATGTTTTGTAAAATCTCTCTCCTTTTACTAGATCTATATGGCTACTCCACTTATCCTGTTTGGCATACTTTATTAGTTAATCTGAGTCAAAGCTTCCAGATGCAGCATTTCACTTGGAAATCTGTGGCATGGCTTACTTACATTTTTGCTCTTGTAGCCAGAAAGGCAGATGTGTATTGTCTCCTATATACACCAACCTTCCTTGACCTACTGCTGGAATTCCATATGATAGAAAGGAACAAATTACTGATCGCTCCTGGATTTTGATTGCTGTTAGCTATTAACTGGAAGGAACGAGTGAGTGTTTTTGGTTGCATAATTTCAATTATGGCTTCAACTCACTTCTATAATTGACTATTAATCTTTCTCTGCCAAGGTCTTGATGGATTTGTGGTTTGGAAATTATCTAGTGGTTGATACATCCAACTAAAAAGGAAATTTTAGTTTTTTATAATTCTGTTACACCATCGGAGGTGTTTTTGAATCAGCATTTGATATATTTTAGGATAGTCTTTTTCCAAAATATTTATTTACTGGATATTATTTAATTAAATACTTGAAAATACAGACATGATTGATGGTAGCCATGATTCAAAAAAATAATTGAATACCAATACTATCTGACTAAAGTAAATGTATTTGTTCATCAAATTTCAGTCTATCAATTTACCTACGAAGATGGTAATTATCAGCTGTTAAATTACTGAACGGTTCAACAGGTCCATAAATTTAGTCCTAAGTTGAACATGAAATTTTAGAAAGCCAAAGGAGTTAGCTAATAACAGGTTATAAACACAAAACTAAATCTTCCACTTAACTAAATAAACTAAAACATATAGTCCAAATCCTTCTCAATGTGGTACATGTTTGTCGTACAATTCATCCCGAAAAGGATATAGGAAAGTATCTGGTCGAAGTATATTTTATTTATTTCTACAATATATATGTTAGTATAATTTTTTAAATCAATGTTGCTTTACTATAATTTATACTCATTTGATTTAGTTTGTTAGTATGTAGGTCTTTTGGAACACCTTTCACTTTTGTATTTAGCCCGGAAGACTGAAAGGCCTTTCTCTACACCTTTCTCTATTTTCTTCTATTCTCAACCTCATCCACCTCATGGAAAACACAAGTATAAAAGGTTAACTTCGAAACAATCATAAAAATGCATAATTACAATCAACATCAAATTAAACATTTTTGAATGTTGTAAACCATATTAAAAAAATATCGTATTCAGGTCAGATCAGCTTTAATTGGTAAAATAAGAATATTTTGCTGAAAATAGTTACCTCTCCAAAGTTAATTTATTAACTCTAGAAGTTTCTACAGGAAAAATAATCGAGAAAGACAAATGATGTGGACGTGTGGGTTGACCTGTTAGACCAAAGACACCGTATACATAATTCATAAGAAACACACTGTTGATGTAATTAGTGACATTTAGACATTTTTGACTCAGTTTTTGATTCAGTCAGACGAATATTTTTTGAGATAGATATAGCTCCAAACTCTGCAAAGAAATCGTACATATAAAACATAATTTAATGAACTCTAATTATTATTGTGAAAACATAACAATAATTATATTGACTATATGAAAAGTAGTTGCATATCTTAAAAACTAATACATGATATAAAGTAGGCTACTTATAGCAATATACTCGTACGACAACAAGCAAATTACTGATACACCCTAAAACTCTTCACCAGACGTAAAACTAAATATATTTGTTTTACTTTATACATAAGATGGCAATTCTAGAGAGATATAAAGGTAAACATGGATTGAGAATGATTGTGACGAGCAAATGTATCCGAACCTGGAATGCGAACCACGTCGTATTTTAGGGTAACTGAAAACCTGATACACAGCTCTCTGACAGCATTCAAACCCTGGCCAAAACTTCTCTTGACCCCAAACGTTTATTAGTGTCCTCTTTGATACATGAATTGATCGAACATTGAGGACTAACACCAAGACTTATCACAATCCTCTCAACAACAATGCGTATTGCTGGTTACAGGATCGCAAGCTTCTCATCATCATCGGTCTAGCTGCTCTAGTCTCCCAGGGTTGCTGACAAGCGTCCTCCATCTTCCCCTGTCCAAGTATATTGTATTTGTTTTCTTCCTCCACCTTCTACAGCTGTTACCTTTTAACCTTATGTCCTCCTTTATGACATCCATATATTTCTTGCATGGTCTTCCCAATCCTATTTTGCCCGTAGTTTCCCTTTCGAACCGTATGTTTGCTATTCTCCGCTCCTTATATTTTTTCCGTGATCGACCATCCTACTGTCGGATTCAAAAAGCAATGTACTGAATTTGAACATCTGCTACAAAATAAATACTCATTTGATTTCGTTGTGTCGTACACTAAAATTAAGCTTATTTAATTCTACGTAATATCATATAACTTATGTATTTTTTTAAGTGGGTAGAATTTAAAAAAAAAACTAAATTATAGCACTTTTGGAGTAAAGCTCAACTTAAAATAGTTATAAAACAAAAACTACTTAAGACAAGTCTGTGAAACTTTAACCACATATGAAGAAGTTTGTTTTAAACCCTTGTAATCTTAAACATGGCTAATCGTATAAACTTCAAAAAATTACCAGCATAGTAGTCTTGCCATTCGGATCTTTTGTTTGACTGTCTTTTCACATCCAAAATGTTCTTTTATGTACGTATTTCTGTCGTGTCTGTCAGTTTTCTAGTTTTTTATGTTGTTGTTATCAATAACTGCATTTCAGATGCTTAAATGGACTATCTCATACTACTATACTTCTTACTCAGTGATGAAATATGGCTTAACTCTGTTCGTAACTTCTTCTGTATTTGTGCAATTATTTTTGCTATAGTACTTCATTCCGAGATAAAATGTTCTAAAGTTTGGAGGATTTGGTTTTCTGATTTCGCTTCTATAATCCAAAACTAACTAAATTGATTGGGAGAGCCGGTGGCCGAGCGGTCTAAGGCGTCAGGACTTTGAGCTTGGGTTAGATTTAGCGCTGGTTCGAATCCAGCATAGACTGGAACATTTATCAGTAATAATCACCTTGTTTACCCCCTTACTGTGTCTGAATAAGTTCCTCACACATATCAATAGTCTATGAGGAATGGGCAGAGTAAGGTTAAGAAAAAAAGAAGAAAAAATGCGTCAATGTTGATATCAAACATAATAACATTTCTTACACTCAGCTGTACCTTGAGAGAAAAATCAATATTTGTAACAATCTAGGATGGAACATGAAATATTAACCAGTTACAAATGTTCCATAATTACATTTTACATATATTACTAACATAAGTTACTTATAACTTTAAAAACATCCAATTCCACTGACATAAATCTTCACAATACTAACTTTCTGTGACGAAGAAAGCAACTTAAATCCAACAATGATGCAAGGACCAACGATAAGATGTCAAACATGAACTGTTTTTTCTATTAAGTTTCTTAAATACGAGGCAATTCATTGAACAGCGTCATAAACTTGTTAGGCTTTAGACAGTAGCTGCTGATGTATCAGGACAACGCCATAGTTAGTCCACAATACCTTCTTGTGGGATATCAACAAACCCAACAAAGAACCAGAAGACAATCCTGACCGCTCATACAAATCGCTACATTATCAACTAGACGGCTCTACTTGTCGTCTGAATGCGACCGGCAAGACTGGGGCAAGTCGACCAGACTAAGTCTATTAATTCGTCTAGACGCCTCCCTTTCCCACATCTTTGATTGTGTTTTTTCTTCGCCTGATAAATAGGCGGAGATCGTGTTCTTGTGAAGTTATAGCCTCCGAGAAAGACAATGAGGATAGAGGTCTGTAGGAATGCTAGACGCCAAAAAGGTGACAAAAAACTGTTACAATCGAATAAACTGTTTCAGGGAACCGTCCCTGATTAATTTTCTCTCCCACGATATTTTAATTACACGTTCGTTACAATTGTGTGGCTATTGTTAGAGAGGCCGAACAGATTTTTTTATTTGTAACACCTTTTAATAGCACCTTTCGTTTCTTTATCACCATCACGTGAGTGTTTTAATTTGTTAATGTATTTTTTTTAAATTAATTTGTACTTATTTTTTAAACATTAGTTTTACTTACAATGAAGTGATTTTTATCATATTACAAGTTTTTTTACCGTTGGCACTTTCTTAAAATGGAAATTACATTAAACACGGACTTACAAACAAATTTTAATCAACATATTTTCAAATTTAATGTTTAACTATATACTTATATTTTGCCATTTATTTAACTTGACTAATGTACAAAACCTGGATGATTTAACGAATATTGATACAGATTATAGAAAAAAGGTATGGATAAAAACAAAATGAATCCCAACGTCAGATGTTGTCGTTATATGTGTAAAATTAAATAATTAATAACTAAATTTTATATCGATATTAAAAGCAATCTCTAAACAGTAATAGCAGTGCTATTGTTGAATTAGACTACATTTTGTTAGTCTAAAACCAAACGGATATATCCGGAGTGTTCAGTAAAAGTTTTTGTAAAATTTAGGACGTTGTTCCTGGAGCAAAAATAGGTCAAAAGGTTCTTTTAAACAAAGGTAGTTATCCTGCTAAATCGGATATCGTATAGATTAAAAACGATCTCTCTAAACTACGGTTTGAACGATAGCTTAACATTTCCCAATATACTTGTCATTTTCATCTACCACATTATCTTAACAATAACATAAAAAATAAAATTTGATTCAGTTATATTTTCAAAATGGCAGCCGTTTTACATAGGCCTATTCAACTAACGATTGCTCCAAAAGCAGGCGAATTTACAAATTTTCACAAGCGTCAATTTATTTAAAATGGAAATGTATATATTTTTGAAAATCTTAAAGTAAGATATTAGTTTTTAAGTCCCCTGACTAAAAAAAATTGTAACCACAGAGAAAGAAGAGTGTAATAAAAAATATGTGTTGCGGAAGTTAACGAAGATCATCTGGACCAGTTTATAGTAAATACATACTCTAATAATTTCGTATACTTTGGTTAGTAATAATAGTATAAAACCAAAGCAAATTATGAAAATCGTTAATTATGAGCAAACTGTAGGAGTATAACAGTAACAAATTACTTATCTAGGCCTAAAAGAAATTTAGGAAATAATAAGATTCCATTTGTGGGATATCAATTGAGGATTTTCAAAATGAATACTGCTTAAAAACTTTGAAATAAAATGAACATTTTGCATTTCAGTTAAAACTGAAGTTTAAAAATTATTTGTCCAATTTTATATGAATCAAGCCGTACAAAGTAATTTGCACAAAATCACTGCTATTAGAAGGTTATTTTTAACCACACGTCAATGTACTTTGTAAATCTTGCCCATCCGGATCATTAAAACAGGATTTGTACTTTACAAGAAAAACAAGCGACCAACGAGACCGCCCGGTAGCAGTCCAAACCACTTCCCGCACGTCCTGGCGCCGACTTGACTTTCTCTGATAAATTACCAAACCTTGTTAGGCCATTTTGTATTAGAGTTATTATTGTTTATTGGTGTTAACGGCTGCTCATGTCAATTACGGGGTGGAAAATGTAGATTTATCGCTCTTGTAGATGTAAATCATGTACATTCGGAATGTAATTGTATATTAGTTATTAGTTGTTCCAGCAGCTGTTTGTTAACATAAATAATATAACTTAGTTGAAGTCTTTTACGATAATTACTAAATAATTTTACTTACATATTGCTTTAACGTGAAAAGGGTTACCTATAGATTGTCTCAACGTGAAAAAGGCTAGCTATATATTGTCTCAATGTGAAAAAGGTTACCTATAGATTGTCTCAACGTCAAAAAGGTTACTAATGCACTGTTTAACGAAAAAAATATGATATAATGTGTCAACCTCACAATAGGTTACTTATAGATTATTGCATCGTCAAAATCGTTACGTTTAGATTATTGCATCATCAAAATGGTTAATATAGATTATTGTATCTTCAAAATGGTTACTTATAGATTATTTCATCGTCAAAATGGTTACTTATAGATTATTTTAAGTAAAATATTGATTTATAAACTGTGTCAACCTCACAAAAGAGAGATATATTGAGTTAACTTCAAAATGGTTACTTACATTTTGTCTTTATGTCAAAAGGGGTTATTTACACGCTTTCTTAACGTCAATATTTGGCTAATATAGTCCCCAGATTGTTTTTAACAGTTATATTACTCGTTAGATATCTTTGAAACCATTTAATTTTTTAATAGAAATGGCTCATTTGGAATGATGCTTTCAAAACGAGCTGGTGACAGACGGTTAAACTTAACCTTAATACTTAAGTTACCGGTCTAATCACAAAGTCAGATTTTGAAGAGAAGAGCTGATGGTCACCCAGAGTTTGCTATTATTAATTACACTTCATGGACTTTAGTCTTTTAGAAAGGTTAAATTCACTCACTGTAAGGTTAAATTATTTTAGTGTGAACAATTTCTTAGCGTGAGAGCTTTCGTAACACCATATAGGTAGGTCGTATGTTTGATGAGGGATAAAACAACCCTGGTATGCCACCAGCAAAATTCTTCTTTTGGAGGAAGGACATAATCTATGGAGGAGAAAAGGACAAATATTTAATTTATTTGATACATTGCTAATGTGCTCTTGGAATTTAAGCAATTTCTTGAACAACTGGCATCGGATTCAACTATTGTTTCACCTATGAACTCTGCAAACATTCTAATAAAAGACAGCACACAGTGGAGATACGGCAACAGCTAGTCACACAACAATATCATCACATGATGTTTAATTGTTTAAGTTATTGTTGCCACTGCACATGATAAGCCTGCATATCTTACTGCTCCGTTGTCTCTGATAACAAACCTCCGACAAACACCGCAAGTTAACTTCGTGTTAACTGCCAATTTGTGAGTGTTTTGCGGACACCGTGCTAACAGTGTCTTGCTGTTTATCTAGCAGATAGTGCCAATAGAAGAAGATATAATGTTTGTTTGTTTGCTGTTTGTCTATATGTTTGGCTGAAATTAGGCAATTTCGAGAGATTTTCAACATGTTGATAAAAGTGTTTGGTTATTCAGTTGATGGTGATAATTCATCTTTCCTTCCCTACTTCCAGAAATTACTGGAACAAACTTCAGCCATACCGTAATTCACTTGAACAACACCAATACCTATATTTACTAAAGTTTAAATAATATTCATTTTATAATCCAAAACTATGTACAATATCATGATGAAATCTCCGGAACCACAGAACAGATTTTGAAGAAATTTGGAGGGAAGTAAGCTACTGTATCATACAGACCTGCTAAGTAGGATTTCTACAAATTCCTTTAGTAACGGGTAAAACAGCCCCAAAACGTTTCCTTTTTCAGCTGAGACAGAAAAACATGAACATGACGCAAACGCTTGCCTTATTTTTGGGTTTTCATTGTGAAATGTTTGAGGAAGTTTCTTTTAACTCTGACATGATTGCACTAATTTTCATCCCTAAAAATATGCTTGCATGGTTTTCTAGACTACAATACTTAGTTATCTAGGAGAAAGGCAGCATGCTGAGCTTTTATATTGACGTGATGGTTTAGAGAGAACAACGGAGGAAAGGGTATGCAAGCGTAGAGAACCACCCCGTAACGAAGCAAGGGCGTTCGGCTAGTATAAGTAACTTAAAACTAACTTATATACATGTGTTAAGTTTTAATATTTCATACCAACTTTTAGTGGTTGGCTTTAATTGATTGTCATAACTTATGTCTTTGGCTTTAACAAAACACATTATGTTTGAATGTTAGTGTGTTATGTATGTTTCGGTCTGTTCCATTCTCGGTCAGTACCACGTAACGTGTATGGGTGGGCGGGTGGATCAGTACCACGTAACGTGTATGTGTGGGCGGGTGGGTCAGTACCACATAACGTGTATGTGTGGGCGGGTGGGTCAGTACCACGTAACGTGTATGGGTGGGCCAGTACCACGTAACGTGTATGGGTGGGCCAGTACCGACGTAACGTGTATGGGTAGGGGCGGTGGGTCAGTACTACGTAACGTGTATGGGTGGGGGCCAGTACCACGTAACGTGTATAGGTGGGGGCCAGTACCACGTAACGTGTATGGGTGGGCCAGTACCACGTAACGTGTATGGGTGGGCGGGTGGGTCAGTACTACGTAACGTGTATGGGTGGGCCAGTACCACGTAACGTGTATGGGTAGGCGGGTGGGTCAGTACTACGTAACGTGTATGGGTGGGGCCAGTACCACGTAACGTGTATGGGTGGGCCAGTAACCACGTAACGTGTATGGGTTGGCCAGTACCACGTAACGTGTATGGTGTTGGTTGGGTGTTCCAGTACTACGTAACGTGTATGGGTGGGCCCGGTACCACGTAACGTGTATGGGTGGGCCAGTACTACGTAACGTGTATGGTGTGGTGCGGGTGGGTCAGTACTACGTAACGTGTGATGGGTGGGCCAGTACCACGTAACGTGTATGGGTGGGTGGGTGGGTCAGTACTACGTAACGTGTATGGGTGGGGCCAGTACCACGTAACGTGTATGGGTGGGCGGGTGGATCAGTACCACGTAACGTGTATGTGTGGGCGGGTGGGTCAGTACCCACATAACGTGTATGTGTGGGCGGGTGGGTCAGTACCACGTAACGTGTATGGGTGGGCCAGTACCACGTAACGTGTATGGGTGGGCCAGTACCACGTAAC
Source organism: Stictocephala bisonia (assembly GCA_035578905.1). Lineage (NCBI taxonomy): Eukaryota > Metazoa > Arthropoda > Insecta > Hemiptera > Membracidae > Stictocephala > Stictocephala bisonia. The sequence continues at coordinate 22,155 of JAQJVL010004167.1, forward strand.
GGTGTATGGGTAGGCGGGGTGGGTCAGTACTACGTAACGTGTATGGTGGGGCCAGTACCACGTAACGTGTATGGGTGGGCCAGTACCACGTAACGTGTATGGGTGGGCCCAGTACCCGTAACGTGTATGGGTGGGCGGGTGGGTCAGTACTACGTAACGTGTATGGGTGGGCCAGTACCACGTAACGTGTATGGGTGGGGCCCAGTACTACGTAACGGTATGGGTGGGCGGGTGGGTCAGTACTACGTAACGTGTATGGGTGGGTGGGTGGGGTCAGTACCACGTAACGTGTATGTGTGGGTGGGTGGGTCAGTACCACGTAACGTGGTATGGGTTGGCCAGTACCACGTTAACGTGTATGGGTGGGCGAGTGGGCAGTACTACGTAACGTGTATTGGGTTGGCCAGTACCCACGTAACGTGTATGGGTGGGCCAGTACACGTAACGTGTATGGGTGGGTGGGTGGGTCAGTACTACGTAACGTGTATGGGTGGGCCAGTACCAACGTAACGTGTATGGGTGGGCCAGTACTACGTAACGTGTATGGTGGGCGGGTGGGTCTAGTACTATCGTAACGTGTATGGGTGGGTGTGGGTGGGTCAGTACCACTTAACGTGGTATGTGTGGGTGGGTGGGTCAGTACCACGTAACGTGTATGGGTTGGCCAGTACCACGTAACGTGTATGGGCGGGCGGGTGGGTCAGTACTACGTAACGTGTATGGGTTGGCCAGTACCACGTAACGTGTATGGGTGGGCGGGGTGGGTCAGTACCACGTAACGTGATTAGTAGGGTTTTGCCGTTCCTGGCCCAGTATTATCTAGGGTGGATAATCCACCGTAAATTTAGATTGATAATTTCATAATTTGGTTAGATTGATAATTTCACAGTTTGCTTGGATTGATAATTTTTCATGGTTGAAAATGTTTGTGTTTGCCGTTCCTGGCGCAGTTCTAGGCGTGAATTTTGATGGGGAAAAAATATGAGTGTTGAATGTTCTAGTTTTACGCGTGGGGGTTGAGTTTTGTCTACCGTAATTTCTGTAGGTGTAGATAAACAATGTTATTTACAAATGGGTTCAAGATCAGGCGATTGTCTTGATCCACGATTGTAACAGTGGATTTGCTGTATTTTTCGCAGGGCACTATCTAACGGAGAGCATAATATCTCTGAGCGGCGTTTCTGATATTTTGTAGCCCCGCGGTACGGCTGGGAAAAATGTGTATAGCAGTCCGATGTTCTTTGTGCTTGTGCAAGTGTTCGTCGTGATTGGAGTAACTGTTTTCAACCAATTTGCAATGTATCTCGACTGTATCCACAGCTCTGAGATTCGGTGGTTTCGTGGCTTTTATGATATGGTCATCCATGTAGTAAAAAACGTTCGTTACTGTAGTCTTCTTTTTTCCTCAGGACTGCATTTCGAACCCCAGCAGGTTTCGTATTGTGGAGTTCGAAACTGAACTTGAGCGGTGAGACTATCGATACCCTGTCATCCATTTTCGCTATGCTGAACCTTGCAGAATCAACCACGTTCAGTGTTTTGAGGAACTCACTGCACTTGACCTGTATGGTGTCTAGCGTCCAGTGGCCTTTCTGAAAGAGAAGCGCTCTCGGACCAATGCTCTGTTGTTCGGCGTTAGGACCTACCCAAAAAGTACATCGTTCCATCTGTCGGATGATTAGCGATATTGTTTTCCGAATAAAAACCCGTACAGAGCCAGTTCGTAGTCATCTTCATCGCGCAAATATATTGGGTGCTCCAAGTGAAGTGTGATCACCGAACCCACTCCAACCATTTAAACAGCATTATGATTTTTAAAACTCTTTGTCTCCCATACACACACATAGGTGTCTCTTAAAAGTTACTCTCGATCGATGCGAAAAAAAATTGTTTTTTAAATAACCGTGTTTACCACATGTTATTCAGGTGTGGAGGAGGCCCTCACGCCATTCTCGAGAGCTTCAAGTTTCTCCTCGATCTTTTCGAGCCTTTCGTTTGTTTTTCTCTTCAACTTTCGGACGGCATCGAATAGTTCATTGAGCTCTAGTCGAAGTTTTATTTCGACTTTATCGAAAGCTTGCAACGATTCATGGGAAAACTCTCTTTTCATACTCATTGATTTTAGAATCGACGTATTGTGCACTATTACCACCAGCAACAAAAGTGATGTTCGTATCACCAAATTTGTTGATGTGAAAGGTACTGTCACGATAACTCTCATAGTTATAGTCTCTTACCACCAAGACTTCCAAGTGTATTTGTTATCTTCGTAGACACCGCACGATATCATTCCAATCTTCACTTTTGTCGTTACGTCGTAACACCTCAATACATAGGTGGCCGCATATCGGAGGATCATCAAAATCTTGGACACTGTCGATGTTGTATTTGAGATTGTCTGCACCCAAATAACGTACCAACCCCTAGGGGTGGTTTTTGCTCACCAAAACGAGTCAAGTAAAAATTTTTAGGGTTCTCCCCCTTTTTTTAACAAAACATTCCAAGGGTCCCAAATTAAAAAGATAAAATCTCCTAAAATTGGGTTTGCCCCCCACATTCAAATTGGGGTTAGTATTGGGGTTTAGATTTTGACGCTTAAACAAAAACCCCCAAAAAATTTTCCCTATCTTTACTTTTTATGTAATTTTAAATTTTCATGGGGCCAAAAAGGGGGTGGGGACCCTTTTTTTTTATAAACCAATTTTTTTCGTCTAACTTGGAGTTAAATGCCCGTTTTAAAGCCCTTTAAAACCTTGGACCGTTTAATATTGTCAAGTTCACGTCAATTAGTTGTTTTAACCCGGTACGAACTTTTTCTTGATATTTTTTTGCAAATTTTGTGCCTCCCCCTCAAACTGGTAAAATTGAAACTTTTACCCCCGGAACACCCGTTTCAAAAAAATTTTAGCTCTTTTTCAAAAGACCTCCTTTTTTTGTTTTTTTAAAAAGGCTGTCCGTATGAAAGGGCCCCCTTCCGAAATTCCTTTTTTAATTTTTTTTTCGCTTTAAAATATTTTTTGGGTTCCCTGCTTGGGTTAGAAGATATCATCGCCCCCCAACCAATCCCTTGGTCTTTCGTTTGACCAATATTTCCGCACTTTTTGGCCTTGGGTAAAGGGGGGACTTATTTTTTGGTCCATCCGACAGCCTATTTTGATGATGATGTAACGCGGGCCCTTTTAAAAAACACTCAAAAAAACATGTGATTTATGCCAAATTTTGCAAAAAAAAAAAAACGAGCCAAAAACGTTGAGTTTAAAAAAAGGGTAAACAAAAAGGGGGCGACACAAAGCACAATGCGTATTTTTTGGGGAAAAAGAAAAAGTACTTTTTATTAAAGCCTGGATTTTGCTCCCCAATAAACCCCGTCAAAGTAAAAAAGAAAAACAACGAAGGGTTTATAAAAAAATTTCCAAAAAACGAAGAATAAATTAACGCTTGGAATCGTTTGATTTTAGGCGGGCCCGTTTTGGCCCAACAGGGATAGGAAAATTAAGGTAAAAACCCACGGTTACAAGTACATTCTAAAGTCATAGAAAAGTTCCAAAAATTTTGCTTGGTCAGAAAAAATTAGTCAGGAAAAAGTGGATCTGATGTAGCCAAAGGCATTTTAGATTTTATATTAAAAAAATCGGGCCCAATGCGGGCACGGCCACCCAATTTTTCTTCATACAACAAAGGGCTAAATTCGTAAACAGGGGCCCTTAAAGGGTTTGTTGAAGGAACTTTGAGATAAAAGATGAAATTCATACGAGAATAAAGGAAAAGAGTGGGGATAGAAGAAAATTTTTAAAAACCCAAAAACCCCAAAAATGAAAATTTGAAAGTACTTTTTTGAAGTGCTTAAGTCATTTCTTTGGAAATTTGACTTTCCCCATTCTTTACTGAAAGACTAAAAAACTATTTTCCTTGAACGATTGGTATGACCAGTTGGGGGTTAATGCGGTTTGTAAAACCTGAGCTTAACGAGTTTTTATGAAAGCAGGAAAGGGAAACAAAATTCAGCAGAACCGAAAACCTAAAACTAAAAGTTTGGGTTGATATTTTTAAAGGTTTAAACGAAAAAAAAGGGGTCACAAAGAAAAACAAGTACGGGCGAAAAATGGACCCCGGAAAAAGTTTTTTACCTTTAAATTATTTCAATTAAAAAACAAACCCAGTAAAACATTTAAAAACAAAGATTTTTAAGGAGAAAAAAAAAAAAGGGGAACGTTTTTCAAAAAGCCCAAAAGTCGTTTTTTAAAAAAATAAAACAAAAAAAAGTTTTTTTTTTTTAAAAAACCCAGGAAATGGTTTTAAAAAACGAGAATGCAAAGGGAAAATTTTTTTTTTCGGGACAAACCAACAACGTAAGCTTTTGGTTTCCCCACTTTCCTGCTGGGGGGTTTGGGGTTTTGGGTTTTTATAAAGTCTAACTCAACTTGTATATCGCTTCTAGATCTGTCTGTCGACTGTGGATGTAGATGAGTATCTACGACCATTATTGGAAAAGGTGCTTTGGAAATTCTCAGGAGTTAACATAACATCAGAATCCCCAAAGTTCACCATTCGAAAACGTACATACTGATCGTAAAGAAGTCGCCACTTTGAATCTGACATATTCAAGTTTTGCAATTCTTGTGGGTAGCGTTCACCGTTTTATTTTGACGGTTACGTTCTTTATGGTACAACTGTCGAAAACTGATGGATTTGCCTTTTGATCGTTCGAGCGATTAGTTTGCAAACCAATTATGACGAAACGTGGATCGTTCACACTCCTGATAAACGTTGGTGATGTCAAAGTTGAATGAAGATCCAAACACGCCTTTCTTCTCGATACACTGCCATTGGTAGTATCTGAACGATAGTCTGTCTTTGTCGCTCAATTCTTTCAATCCCGCAATAAGTTGTATACGACCTGGTAAATGAGTATTCTACCAACGGTACGCGTAAGAACAAACGATGTAATTTTTACCTTTCCATCTTCAGGTTCAACATCGGTTGCTTCTGAACCTTTCCAATGATACAGAGCGTCGTTGTCTTCGGAACGCGTGAATGTGATTTCAAATCCACCTTTTATACATCGGATACTGAAGTGGTCGAAAAAAGCCGAGACCAAGATGACCGAGCGTACCTAGTGCTTCAAATTTGCCCCCCTCCACTGTACTGGGATACGAAACCGCAGTTTGAAAGTTGTGGCCGTATTTGTGTACATCAACATACCCCTTGATGTAAGCCTGTTACACCCGGATTTTCTACGCTATCAATGATTGTGTTGTGGTGTTTCTTAGCTCAATTCGTGAGAGAACAGGAAAGCTGGGAAGTAGTTAACAAGTTTTATAGTAGAATTCTTATGGGTATGCTGACCCGTCTGATTTTTTTCACGACTTCACACTTGAATGTGAAACATTATGCGAGATCGTAAAACGCACTCACATCGGTCCAATCTGAACACAGTGTAGTTGTTCGGTGTGTTGAAATTGAGATCAGACACTGCGTTAACAGTCCTGTACTCACTCCCCTACACAACACCGCCCATAAACTTTGGATAGATCGCTTCCATTGTGAAATATATCACACTTATAGTATCTCACCACTTATAATATTCACATAGGGTACATAGAACCGATACGTACCCAAACCCATACCAAGTTTACGTTCCAACCACATTCCACTGGTTGTAGCAAATGAGCCACTGTCGCACGTTTCATTCAAATCAGCATCAGGTGCTATGACTCTACGCCACGCCCTTCTTCTGCAACTGACGATCGGCCACCCATCTGTCTTCTGTATTTTCGTGTTTGCTGTACCAAAATGTCATGTTCTTTGCACGCCTCGTCAAGTGGGTTGATTCCTTTATCTCCTCTAGCCAATCGTTCGTCTAGTTTTGTACCGGGTCCACAAAAATTGTACGTATCAAATTTCAAATTGCGTGGAGCATGAAGCTTCGAACGGTAGATTGTTGATGATATCGTTCAAAAGCCCAGACCTCTCGATCACCACTCCTCCTGGTAATGCTGAAAAGACAACGTACCTAGATATTTTGTTCCTCGTGGAGTCCTGCACTAACTCTTCCATTCTGTCGTATATGAATTTGACGAGAGATAGTTTCTCGTTATGAAAATTGTTGTTGCCGGCCATTTCTTGAGCGTAATGTAATTCAATCGTTTTTTACCAGTTCATTGAGATTGTTGATGTATTTGTATTTCTAGACCGCGGCCTACTGCTGTAGACTGCCAACCCCAGACCCAGTCAATTCATCATTATTGTCAGTCTTTATATTTTCTTCCCAAATTCGTTTGATCATAGCGTTCCATTTACGACCCTGACTCGCTTTCGGTCGATTTGAAAGAGGATCGTTTTTCTAAAAAATGGAATTTGTTCTGAGCAATATATCTTTGTATGCATTCCAATCGTCAGGCGTAATAGTTTCATCACTAATGTAATCGTTCTTCGTTAAAAGACGCCAAAGACCAGCCGTTGCCTTTGTAAGTTTTTTGATCTTTTATTAGTACGATATCGTTCGTAATTAAACCGTGATCGGCTCGGATCCAATTTTAGCTTGATTAGCATTGTCATCATACCAAATACCGAACTGAGCATCTCGTGCTTTTAGGTAAATAACTTGATGTCAGTCAATCCCAGTGTAATTTTTCTTTGTATCCATCAGTTGTTTAAACGATTGATTCAATTCTTGTGAAGAGTATCTATGTCAGAACGCTCAGTCAACGGCCTTCGTCCTTCTGGTGTACCAGATCTCGTTAATGGTATTCGCATGAGTTGTCGCATACGTAGTCTCTTTACGATCTTCCATTTCTTTTGACCTCGTTGACTGCATCTTTCTCTTTTTGTTTTATGATTGCATTCGTTATGGGCTCATACTTTTTCTGCCTTTCGCGCATCTCTCCTGCATTTCTCTTGCACGTATACACTGGAAAATTCATTCTTCAAATTATCGTTCAGTTCCTCCAACTGTTTGGCTTTTACCACCGTTAGAGGCTCAGAACTCCTTAGGAAGCCGGAGTCAAAATGTTGGTTGGTTTTTCTGAAGGGTGGTTGCTCTATGATGGTCGAGAGCCAGATGACCGCCTCCTCTTTCTCAGCGGCTCTGAATTTGCGTTATAAGTTCTCGCTGTAGCTCTTCAGAATGTTTTGCTTCCAATACATTAGCCATAGTGCTATACTTATTTAAATATGGTCTGTTAGATTTTTATCTTGCAACTGGCTTGGGTATAAAGTTTTTCATTTAACATACATTTGTACTTTCCCGAGTGTACTTTTTCTGTTCATGTCAATAGATAGAAAGCCGTGTGGTTGACCTCCAACATTTATTGCACATAGATTCAAATTGGATGTACGACATATCTGATCCGACAAAGTCTTCCAAATATTCGCTTGCTGTAGTGCATATTCTGATTGAACACGCAAAGTAGATTGACATTGTTAACGGATTTACCTTGCATATCACACGCCATAGCTCTGGCTGAGATACACACAGGATATGAGTTTTATGTCGACATCGAATAAAGTATTCTTTTATTGGGGTTTGTTTTTCAAGAAGACAGTCGTCGAAACCACCAACGACTTTGGTTCACATTCATCAACTGAGATTAGGTCTTCGCAGCTTGTATAAAAAAACGCTATCTGTTTCCCTAACTTCACCCCAACTTGGGTGTACATGTCACGAAGGTTTAGAGTACGCAGTCTGATCGATTGATCTACTGAACACGTACAAGTTCTTAATGTCACCCTTGGCCGTCGTAAATAAAGTTCAGCAAAAGATTCGTTTTCCCCACTACCGGACGGCCAACAATTAACCAGTCGTAGTGGTCTCGGTATCAGGTCGTTGTCGGAAGTAGTCATTAACATACACTTTGATACCATTCCAGATGGGTACTTATAATGTGGTATTTTATAATGTCCCCAGGGGTAGTGATTTGATCCCATCTTCTAATATGTAGCGTTTGTCATCTTTAGCTACTCAGTGATGATTTGAATAGCTCAACACTGAATCGTCATGTCTAGAACTACGTATCATGTTCATAGATGTGTATTTAGTTTTTCCCTCTTGAACAGACACTCTTTGTAGTCTGTAAATGATATCTCATTTTCCACAACAGACTTTTTAACCCCCTTTAGATCGTTTGGAGGTTTACAGTTATATCTAGTTATTTTTTCGTCAATTCTTTTCTCCGTTCTTCTAATTGATACGCGTACATTTTGGATCTAAGCCCGACGAATTCACGAATGATAGAACCCTTTAGTTCGTCTTTCATTTTGCCCAATATATTTTTGTTTAACTCGGGCATTACCGTAAGGATTGTTTTCTGTATAATCACTAGTGTCAAAATATTTAATCATACTTTGCATGTCCTGATTAAAAATCACTTGTTTCTATCTTGTACCGTAAGAGAATCTGTGTCTGTATATTGCAATGATATTTTATCGCCGTAACGTTTTTTCATTACATTATAATGGAATTTGTACATCATCAACTTTGATTCGTCGAGAAACCACGCACCTACATTATGGGTTGTAAATTTCGTTTTTACTTTAGCCATATGAACCGCAGCTAAGTTTTCACAGAAAATCGTCCGACTCGCGAAATTAGGTTTGGCAATCAATTTCTCAAGCTGATCACATTTTGAAACGAGACGAATGTCTACACGGTTCCGATAATTTTCCATAGTCTTTCCGAATACGGCATTATTCATCAGTTTATAGAAATCCTTCTCAAAGTCGTTTTTGGGCCTTTTATGCGATACTTCGTGTTTAAGTTGATATATTCTTCGAGAAATTTTGACTGTACCGAAACCTTATTATTCTGTGGATCTTCGTGACCTGCATTACCCAATGATAAATAGAGGTTTTTAAATTACGATAGTGTAAAACATATCTTTCTTTGTTGTATAGAGTGGTTAGTAATTATGCTTCTTTAGACCCTGGTGGACACATTCGCTCAGGAGCTAGGGGGAGATCAGAATGTTGATCGTGTAGGTTTTTCAGGGTACACCAAGTCAACCTTCAAGTATATAAACCGATGTGTATCATCATCGTTAATTTTTGTAACATCGAAATACTTTATATCTGCACCAATGTCAGCCTCCATCTTTCACCCCAGCGAAAGTCTTTTAATCGGCATCGGCTGACTCATCGCATGACGCTAAAGATTGTTCATATCTAGATAGGTTAGATATGTACATGGAAGGGTTGAGTCATATTCTTTCATATAGGGGGTTGTCTAGCTTTAGCGTGACGGTTCGAGCATTGAGATATTCACCTCGAACCATTTTTAGCCACATCATTAGCATATTAAACATCAGACAATAGTGTCAAGTTTTACATTTGTAGTTTTCAGCATCGCACTCCAAGCTAGACCTGGTGTGTCTGTGAAATACCATGCCGGAATCTAATTTGTATATTCCATGCAACACATCTCTAAAATTTTCCATGACATCAGCCAAGTAGCAGTACATCTGTAGTGTTGTATAACAGTTGTGTATTCCTTTAGGTCTTTAACTCGTAGATCATGCCAGACCATACAAGCGTGTTTGTAATCTTGCTCTGTGATATTGGTCTTATTTAATTTATTAATAAAATGCTGATTTTGGTGTAGTGATGTCTCATTGTACTTGTCCAACGAATCCATATAATCGTAATGGATAGACACCCTTCTTCAGTAGCAGATCTACAGATTCATTTCTCATAGTGTTTGATAGTATGCATTAGTTTACTTTTAGGGAGGTTGCTTACGAGAGTGTTCAAAACTGAGACTCATAAATTTGAAAGAATAAAGGAATCGTAGTTTAATACCATTTTCCCCACCTTTCACAGTAAACCGAAATGTACTGCTCTTCGTTGTTTGTATTATATCGATAGTGTTACCACGCTCTCTCCAAATTGCTTAATGAATAGGTGTTGTATCATAACCAGCCAAGTTGTGGATGAAGGACGGGTATGAAATAAGGCACTCTATAAATACAAATTACAATTGTTTATGGGCAACACCTCTGAATTTCCCGGTTATATGATCATGATCATCACGCGGTCATCTTCTAATACTCTTTCTACATATGTGACATCTGTTAGTGATTTCAACCTCTCTCAATTCAAGATCAGTCAGTTGGTTAACATTGGAACCGCATTCTCACTGTTGTAGCGTTAAAGATTTTCCTCCGATTCACATATTAATGTATCTCACAAATTTGGAAGCTGCATCCTCGCCGAAATAACTAACCTAGTGGTTTATAAATACCTCTGTCGTGTGTTCCATACAAACAGAAACTTATTGGTACGATGTTTTTGATATCGCAGGGTATAGGGTTCTGTGATTCCTTCGGTCGGATCCTTCTCCTTTTGTGCTTCTTTTATTGGAAACAAACAACATTCGAAATCAGCGTAGAATACAAACGGGCCTCTCATCGAGCAGTTGTATTGTCCGAATTCGATGAAAGCACCTTTCATCTGGCACAACTCAACTCTCAAAGCTTTGTGGTTCCACAGTCCAATTTATGTTTATCTAACAAATCCTTTCTTCCGAAATGCTGAAGACACCGTCTGCACAGCCAGATTCTATGTCCATTTTTTTGTCACTTGTGAATTCACTAATTTTTCCAGATTCTTTATGTAACAGTAATGAGCTTGCTTTTCATTCTTCATATACAACAAATCTACGTGTTGTACTTTTTCTTCATTTGTAACTAGGAGCGAGGATAGATTATAAACTTTTCGTCATAAGCATATATGTTAATTGAAATTACCGGAACGTTCCTCAAGTGTCGAAACTTTAGAAGTCTGTACCGGGAATCAATACCTTTAAGATATTCGTCAAATTCATGTCTCATGTGCTTTATACTTGCTACACCCGTTGAGAATGTTTCTTTGCTGGGTAAAGTGCGGCTAAAATGCTCCACAAGAAACACTTTTGATCATTATTTTCCACATTGATAACAGCTTTCCCCCGGTTTTCAATAGCTGGAGGTAGATTGGTATGTAGCTAGCTCCCCTTCAGGGGGATATATTTGTTCAATCTAATTTCACATGCCTTCGATATTTTTGAGCGTCCATTGCAATCCGTTCCTCTGAAATTCCTCCCATCTGGGTCATTATTTTTTTCTTTGTGCTATCGTAATATTCATGATATATCTGAAGTGTGGCAGTAGTACTGTATTTTTCGTTTTGAAATTCATGGTTCGCTCAATAACCTTTGCCATCTGCTGGCCGTTTGTAAACAGCGAAAAACCAAACGTTAGCTTTTAGGTTATTTTTTCAATATTTCATTTTCAATCAGCTCAATGACTAGGGGTTTATACGCATTAAAGAAACGGAACACATCTTTTGAATGCTAGTTGATTAGCAAATAGTGTAGGTTTTCAAATCGTCCCCTTGAAAGCGGTTTGTTTTTCACGGATAGCCTCGGCCAGTGATTGTAGTTCGAATGTTTCTTCTTTCTCTCCATCCACATTGTTCTGTGGCGAGTTTTCCAACGTTGGATTATCTGGTTTGTTTTTTATTTTGAACTTGGGGTTCTCAATTACAGCACACACGGAATCTGAATCTGAAATTAGATCGTCGTCTTCTTCTTCTTCTCTTTTATCAGTTGGACAGTCTGAAAGTAAAGTGGAGATCCATAAACGGGGCTGTTTAGTATATTCAATGACGATTCCTCGTTATTGAACTTGGGGTTCTCAATTACAGCACACACGGAATCTGTAATCTGAACTTAGATCGTCGTCTTCTTCTTCTTCTCTATTATCAGTTGGACTGTCTGGAAAGTAAAGTGGAGATCCATAAACGGGGCTGTTTTATAGTATATTCAATGACGAATCCTCGTCATTGAACTTGGGGTTCTCAATTACAGCACACACGGAATCTGAATCTGAACTTAGATCGTCGTCTCTTCTTCTTCTTCTCTTTTATCAGTTGGACTCAGTGGTGAATAAGAGGGGACTGTTCTGGAAAGTGAAGTGGAGATCCATAACGGGGCTGTTTAGTATATTCAATGGACGATTCTCGTTAATGTTGTTTTTTTTTAGGTGAATATGTTAAATCGAAATCGAGATCATCTTCATCCCAACTCTGATTATGTGTAGACTCTGATGAATGAGGTGGAAGATCCATTATATTTCTAATTTTATTCGAATCCGAGATGGACAACTCTTTTTGGTGGTTCAAACACGACTTCTTCATTTTTAGGATCGTCTAAAAATGACAAATCGAAATCAGATATGGCATCCTCATAATTTAGCTTCGTTCCAATTTGGATTTTCTACGTGCTTCTGAGATTACGTTACCCCAATAATTCTATAAAATTATCTATGTCAGCCTCCCTCAAATATGATTCAGGATCAGAACTATCATGATCTTCGGGCTTTGACTTAGGAGAAGCAATCGGAGAATCAGGTAGTGGGCTGATTGGAGAAGGAATGGGGGCTGACCAATCTACCTCAAAGTCAGGAGGAGGAGAAGATATTGGGGAAGCATCATCTAGCAATGGGCTATTTGGTCGCTTGTTTGTCTTGCGAGCGTAAGCTATGGGATTGGTTGGTGTCGTACGTTTTCTTTTCACAAAATCTTCATCGTATGTCTGGAGTGATTTTACAGGCCGGCGATTAACTTTCGACTTCGGATATTTGCAACAAGTTCGGATATTTCAGGAACCTGAGGTTGGAAGTCGTTGAGCAATAACGTTCCTCTATCTCTTTTGATTGTTGGATTGGACACAACGAAATCCGAAGGTTGCATCATCCCCTTTGTTTTTGGGCCCAATTTTAAAAGGGAAAAAACCAAAAAATTGACTTTTTCCCATAGTCTTTCCCCACCCTACTTCACACAATAACCCATTTTGTGGAGTATGGGTGCATCATTGCCCTTTTGTTTATGAACCCTGTTTTACAAAGTGAGGGATACTAGGTTTTACAATGACCTTTTTGCATACCCCCCCCCATTTAAACCCATTTTTTGTAGCTGGTTTTATTCCAAAACGTTTTTTACTTTATTGCTTTGCAAAACGTAAAGTTTTTAACTTTTTGGAAATTTTCGGTTTTTAAGCATATTAAAAAAGAAAATTTTGGTGCCACTTTTTGGGACTTTCCTGTTTTTTAGCATCAAATTTGAAATTTAGCTAGCTTAATATCTGGGGGAAATGCAGCAGTTTGCTCAAGGGGAAAGAAGTCGTTATGCATCCCTTTTTGATTTACGATTTCCCTTACATGTTGGGGTGCCCTTTACTTCAAACCACAATTTGGGGATGGGTTTCCCTTTTTCGAATAGTTTGATTTCCCCGGGTTTAAATAACTGGCTTTTCAGTTTAGGAAAATTTTTTGAAACGCCCATATCAAACAAACTTTTTTGAAATTTTCGGTGGCGGGGACATTTTTTTACCAAACTCCAACACCCCAAGCTGCAATTTCCTTCTGAGGGACAAAACAGTAGTGGTTGAAGGAAGAGGTCCCAGGGGCTAGCACCGTGGGTTTTTTAGCCTGGGAAGCTGCCCATACTTTTTTTTCGTCTTACGATTTTCGAACATATTTTATGCATGTTCAAAAAGCATTTCAAGGGGGGACATTGCTTCTTTAAGCCTATTTGTTAACCACTCAGAAGTGTTTTATGGGTTGACATTTTGTCTTTTTAATTAAACCCTTTGCCCTGGAGTTTTGCTTCTCCTTGGGCCACCCTAAAATTTTTTCGTATTTGTGGGGTTGGGAAAAGTGAAAAAACGACGAGGACGACGAGGGAAATTTCTGGGTGAATTAATTTGGGCTTAAAGTTAACCATTTTCCCTGGATTAGCTGTCTCCTCTTTACCACCCCTTTAAAAATTTTTCTATTTGGAGTGGAAGGTGAAGAAACGGGCAAGGGGGACGAGGGGAAAATAAACGAAACCTAAACCCATACTTTAAAAGATACTTGAAAAAGATACTTGAACGTTACTTTTACCCTTACTTTAACGATACCCGAAAGTTAAGGGGGAAAACTTTTTGGGGGTATTGTGGAAGATTTGAAATTATTGTAAAAGGGATTAGGGAAAAACGACGGATGAGAAAGACGGGGGGAGGATAAGGCCCAAATGACGAGCAGCCGCATCCACCCACCAAAAACTCACGCAAACAACCGGGGCGAATGTTATCGTGTCAAACAACCCGGGGGGGGAATTTGGGGGCCGCTATCGAAACATTAAATTTTTCCCCAAACACCGCGCCCCCCCCGGGACTGCCTACACAGGGTCCCTTCCCGCGAAACCCATGCCACTTTTGAAATTCCCACCCGGGGTTCGGCCGGGTTCAACCCCCCACAAACCAAAAATCAACCCCCAAAAACCCTAAAAAAAAAGAAAAATTCAACACCAAAAATTTTTTCCCAACCCCCAAAAAATTAGCCAACACTCCCGGAAGGCAAACCCAACATTTTCAAAAAACCCTGAAAAATTTTCAAACCCAAACAAACTGTTGGGAAAAAAAACAATCTAAAACCAAAAAATTTAAAAAAAACAACAAAATTTTTTCGGTGGATTATCCCAAACCCCCAAAAAATACTGGGGCCCGGAACGGCAAAAACCCCAAATACTAAAAGTGAAGGGGGGGCGGTTGGGGGTACCCAAAGTAAAATATTTAAAAAATTATAATTAATTAAAATAAATAGTAATACAAATTTCCGTTATGTTAAAGTGTTTTGGGGGGGGGGGATTTAAAAAGGGTTTTTAAATTTTTTCTAAATTAAAAAACTTGGAAAATCGTTTTATTTATTTCTGTATATAATTTAAAAAAATTTAAAGGGGTTTTTTTCCCCCTAAATTCCCCTTTAAAAAAACCCTATTTTTTAAACTGGGGTTTAAACTTCGATTGATAACCCGTGACGAAGCTTTCCCCCCATTCCAATCAAGGGGCCCCGGCCTTCCCCCTCCCCCCGGCCTCCCAAACCCCCAGCTGATATTTCAAAGAAAAAATTTTTAAGTTTCATATGTCCAAAACAAAACACCCCGCACGCGCGCCCGCACATGGACCAATTTCTTTTTAGGCCCTTCGGGCCCCCCTATAAAATTAAAAATCCCCAAGGGTTTCACTAAAAAAATTTTTAATTTTATTGGTTAATTTAACCCGTTTCAAAGGTTTTTAAATGCCAAAAAAATAACTATTAAGTATTGTTAAATAAATTTTTGAAGTAAATCCCCCTGACTTTAAAATTTTTTGAAATATTTTTATTTATTCTTTTCCTTTTTTAAATTTTTTTTTACGGTTTCCTAATTTTCTTAAAACAAAGTTCAGCCTATTCAATTTAAAAGGGGTTTTAAAAATTTTCAAAATTACCAGATCTCAAAACCAAAGGGAAAATTTCCAAAAAAACCTAACCCCAAAACAATATTTGTCCGGTGCACAATTTTTTTTGAGGGAAATTTCGTATTCCAAAACAAGAACAAATAGTTTAATTGTTTGGGAAAAAAATTAAAAGATATATCAAAAACATTTTTTACTTTCCCCAAAAAGAAAAATACAAAAAACCAAAACAGTTTAATACTACAGTGGAAAAATAAAACTGTAAGGAAAATAATACTAAAATCGTATTTTAATGTCATGATTTTTTAATTTTAAAAAAATTTTAAATTTATAAAAGGAAAAATAATTTTTTGCTGGACAAAAAGTTAACCCCCCAAAAATTTTGGGTTTTATACAACCAAAAAAAATTTAATTAAAATTAAAATTTTTAAAAATTTTTTTTTAAAAAAAAAACTTTTTTACCGAGTTTTTCAGAAAAATCTAACAATTTAAAATTTTTTGAATGTTTCCCAAAAAGTTTACTTTAAAAAGGGTTTTGTTTAAATTTTAAATTTCCATTTTTGCTTCCCTTTTTTTTATTTTTCAAAATAACAATAAATTTTAAAGGGGGCACCCATCCCAAACGTCGCCCCCCTGCCAACCCCATCATTCACAGCGTTCGTGTCACCTCGGTCTGACTCGTGGCTACATTAACAGCAAGGGGACTCTAAAAAAAACAAAACAAAATTTTTAGTACTAATTTGTTTAATAGGTTTTCAATGTTTACATTATGAAAAATATCAGACGGGAATATTAAACTTGCACTATAAATACCCAATATTTACACCATTATAAACATAAACAGCTGTTATGTGTATTAATAAAAACACTAAAGTTGAGAGAAAATAATTGGATCTTTTAGGGCCCAGGCAATGTTTTACATTTCGGATATTTACCCCCATTGTCTTTGGCCCGTAAACTTTAAATTTATCTACTTAAGCTACCTTATCTTCTACTTGGTTCGAGAAATTTGTTGGGAACAGACTCACACTAACGAAATCAAACATACAGGGTATCATAAAAAAGTTGCTCTGGCTAATTTTCGAATTGTAGCCTACACCTAATTTGGAGCAAAGAAACGAAAGATTTTCGAATTCCAGAGAAAGAAAGTCGAGAAAGAAAGTTTTTCGAATTCCACTCCCTTTACTGTTTTTCTGTTTGTGTTAAAATAGACCAAGAACAGTTTGGCCTACTTACTTTAAGTTTTGCACACATTTTTGTATTAATACTATTAGCAAAAAAAAAAAAAAAAAAAAAATTTGAGCTTCAAAACTGTGGTTATTTATTTATTTTTATTATTTTTGTACAAGATATTTAGAATTAACAACTTTGAAATTGCTAGATTTCACTCAACGGATATTTTTAGATATTTTTAACTGTAACGTATAATCGCATATTTAAATGACGTGATTGTGGGCCATACAGAGAGTTGTAAACTGGAGACTCACCTGTGTTGAGTCCAAGAACACCACAAGACGAAGGGCTACAAATGGGCCATTGTGACAAAAAGCCATTCCGATGACAATACGGTGCTATCTGATTGAGTATTGGCCCTATCTCTTCGCCTGGCTGCTTCCATTGCCTCCTCCACAGAAATGATGGCAAAATTAACGACCTCTGTGTTACTGTTTCCTTCATTGATCTTACTTTGGGGGAGTTTCACGGCGGCATTTTTCACTTAGATATGGAACGGACGATTTCTCGGATGTATGATTCGTAATTATTTCTTTAGTCAGAGAACTCAGTATAGTGATTACGAAATTTATTTAATTGTCAATTAACTATGTGTAGTTTAGACGGAAATGAGTTTAAATTTGTGCCTTCGAAAAAATACTGAAATAAAAAAAGCAGCAATATTTGAAAACTTTCAAATAAAAAAGTTTTCATTTGAAAGTTTTCAAATATTGCTGCTTAAATATGGTTTTTCGTTGTAGGGTCTTGGTCTTATGCTTGCTTTTTTGCACAGAAGATCTATAAGTAATAAAATACCACTTTGCTTTTTAAAAATTGTTCAACTATCATTTTTGAAGGTCTTTTTATTATTATTATTAGTTTGATGATGTTGTTTTTGACGAAAGGCATAATTTAATAAAATTGAAATTATTAGAATATGAAGTTAATATCTACAGTTTATATGTTTATGTACAAATAAATTTACTTATAATTAATTGTTGAATTAAAATTCAACCTGATACTTGCTAGAATATTTATTTTATTCGTAATAACATGATTAGTTTAAATGAGCAAATGTGTTACAAAGCTAAAGCCAACTTAGAAAGTGTAATTAATTAATTAATAACCCAATAACAAATGAACAGCCGGTTGTTATGAGCTGATAACCCACCACCCTCCCATACACGTACAGTGGTATTGACCCACCCGCCCACCCATACACTTACAGTGGTAATGAACCACCCGCCCGCCCATACACGTACAGTGGCATTGTACATGGATCGAACTGAGGACCTTAAGCTTATGAAGCTGTAATTTAATGAGCTACGCTACCGATCAATTATTAAATTATATATAATACATTATATTGTTATTATATTTACACTTCAAACCAATACTTGCAAGAATATATAACCTTCAGTTGGATATTTGAGGTAATATTCATCCTTCAACCCGATACTTACAAGAATGTACAACCTTCAATTGGATAGTTGATGCAATATAATATCATCAATGATTACAGCGTAGCTCATTAAATTACAGCTTCATAAGCTTAAGGTCCTCAGTTATATATATCCTTCAACCCGATACTTGCTAGAATATTCACTCTCCAATCCGACACTTGGTTCGATACCCACCCTCAAGTAGTACAAACCCTCCATCCATGATACTTCATGGTATTTAATTCAATATTCAAATAGAGGATGCCGTAGTAATTTTTCTTGGCTTTTTGTAATGGGGTTTTCGAGTCTCCATTCTAAACTTATCTACGTATCCTGTCGCTGAATTATAACATAGATGTAATTGACATGTTATGTGCTTTAATAAGAAAACGATTGTAAATACTTAGTTATGTACTTCCAACCATAAACCATTAAAGCCCTGGAAGTTATGAATACCTATGTTCCTGAAGTAATGACGATAGCCGGAGTAGTGCTCCAAGATGACCCAGAGGCTTGACGCTCTCCCGTAGCCGCTTGCGGGATGTAGTTGAATTTGTTTACCTAATCATGCCTGGTTTTGTAATTAAATGTTAAATTGCCCGGTGGTCAGAGGGCAGGTGGGGAGGGAGGGGGACTCTAGGAATGTAGTACAGTCTAGCTAGTCTTCGTTCAACTGATCCCCGTAATTTGTCCACGGTACGTGACCCGAGCCCACCTAGTCGTGGTTATTTGTGTAATTCATCTTAATAACGCTTATCTCAAGTGGAACACAGGCTGGTTTTTATTTCCCATAGGCTGGCTATTTGTCAGGTTAACGACTCAAATACGCCGGTAAGATATGTTTGTTGGATATACAATCGACACGTACTGGGTTGGAGACAACGTACTTGTGACGTCGTAAGATCTTAGGAACAAAGTACGTATTAGAAATTGGTTTACTCTCCGTCATCTGATTCTAATGGAACTAACACTATCGAATATACGAAGAATACTCCACGGAATTCACTATAGAGTATTCCGAAGAGTATTATTATTATTATTATTCTTATCAATGGATAATGCACTGTTGTAATATCCACTACAACAGTTCATTATCCATTGATAAGACGCCGATCGTCAAAATATGGCCGAATATTAAGGCCGAATGAGTGTGATGAACTTAGATGTACGAGTTAGTCACTGTTACTAACCTAACGTCGACTGTTCTTTAGAAAGAGCTATTTATTAATAGCCGAATAGCCAGGGCATGTATTTACAGCTTTACATGGAATCCGAATCACGTAGTGTTAGTCTAGTTTTCAGCTAACTGACAAGTCTGACACTCAGGTCTCTTACCTACAAAACATCTGATCCTTGACTAACACCCAACATGGACACCCCAGACTTCTCTAGTAGTGTCCACATCGATGGTGACCATTGGACGCCTTTTTGTTATTAGCCTATCAAATGACACTTCAAGTGTTACGTAACGATCGTTATTATAGACCAAAACGATGAAATAGAAACCCGTTTTTGGTGTTTTTCGTGGAGCGAAACGGCCACCTAAAGTATAAATCACTAATATGTTAGAAAAAAAAAACTTTAAACTGAAAACAAACGTTCATACTTTACGAGTGAATTCACGTAGTATTAAATTTTTTTAAATATCGTGTTGTAAAGAAAAATCACGAAAATAAAACTGAAACAACAAGCTTATTCGTTAGGATACGTATGTGATAGGTTTCATCACTTGCAACTACATCAAGCTCACAGCGATGTGACGCACGCGTGTGTGTGCGTGTGTGAGCTGGACTGGAAGGATCGTTGATAAAGAGATGATGTAGAGGCTATAAAGTCTGTTGGCACGCGCCCCCTTCCCCCTGGCTCCCTTCCTCACAAATCGCAAGGCCACGGTCACAGCTCGCGTGTCTGCCGGCCGGGTGTTTGATCTCCCCGCCTCACTGGTAGCACTTCTGTTACTCTGTCAATTCCTCATTATCATGTTGTACGTTCACATCTATTACTCTGTCAATTCCTCGTTGTCATGTTGTACGTTCACTTCTGTTACTCTGTCAATTCCTCATTATCATGTTGTACGTTCACTTCTGTTACTCTGTCAATTCCTCATTATCATGTTGTACGTTCACTTCTGTTACTCTGTCAATTCCTCATTGTCATGTTGTACGTTCACTTCTGTTTATCTGTAAATTCCTCATTGTACTGTTGTACGTTCACTTCTGTTACTCTGTCAATTCCTCATTATCATGTTGTACGTTCACTTCTGTTACTCTGTCAATTCCTCATTTTCATGTTGTAGGGCCTACGTTCACTTCTGTTACTCTGTCAATTCCTCGTTGTCATGTTGTACGTTCACTTCTGTTACTCTGTAAATTCCTCATTGTCATGTTGTACGTTCACTTCTGTTACTCTGTAAATTCCTCATTGTCATGTTGTACGTTTTTTTCGGTTACTCTGCCAATTCCTCATTATCATGTTGTACGTTCACTTCTGTTACTCTGTAAATTCCTCATTGTCATGTTGTACGTTTTCTTCGGTTACTCTGCCAATTCCTCATTATCATGTTGTACGTTCACTTCTGTTACTCTGTAAATTCCTCATTATCATGTTGTACGTTCACTTCTGTTACTCTGTAAATTCCTCATTGTCATGTTGTACGTTTTCTTCGGTTACTCTGCCAATTCCTCATTATCATGTTGTACGTTCACTTCTGTTACTCTGACAATTCCTCATTGTCATGTTTTACGTTCACTTGTGTTACTCTGCCAATTCCTCATTGTCATGTTGTACGTTCACTTCTTTTACTCTGTCAATTCCTCATTGTCATGTTGTACGTTCACTTCTATTACTCCGTAAATTCCTCATTGTCATGTTGTACGTTCGCTTCGGTTCCTCTGTCAATTCCTCATTGTCATGTTGTACGTTCACTTCGGTTCCTCTGTCGATTCCTCATTGTCATGTTGTACGTTCACTTATGTAACTCTGTCAATTCCTTATTGTCATGTTGTACGTTACATTTACAAATATGTATATAATATGCATTTTGAATAGCAATTTTTCAATTATTACATAATCTACCATCATCACACCAAGGTGATACTTTTAGGTGTTCAAACGGTTGGGAAGCTAACCTGTTCTTCTTTTTTCTTTCTTTCTAAGCCAGTGTCATTTTATACGAAAGTGCTAAAAAACCGTCCCAAACCCCTCTGGCAAATTATTTAGTGGACCTCCGGAAATATAATTTGCGACCAGTCTGCATGTAAAGTAGAATTTCCAACTACAATGCTAACAAGAATGCCTAAACTATTTTTCGTAAGATGGTTGGCTACCCACTTACTCTAAATTGATGCATGCAAAAGAACTTACATTTCAGCTCGGTCCCTTTCTCCCACCTTATGTATGACATATATACAGCCTTTTATGGTTCCTAATCGAGCAATAAAACTACAATGCCGTTTAAATTAAGATTATCCACCTTCCTGGAGATTAACGGTAGCCCACTCTGTTGCCGAAAAAAATACAAGGTAGATTTGGTGGTTATGTGTTATAGCCAACGGTAAGCTTAAAGAATGAAGTGGAGAAAAATATTTCTTAGAAAAAAACAAAGAGAAATCTTTGACGAATTAAGAATTAACCACAGAATGCTCATACACTGCAAGATCTGAGCAAACAGAAAAATACAAGTCTTCAGAAAATAGTTCAATTTGGTTAGTGTTTTACGCAAACCATATTAAAAAGCATAATTTGTTTCAGTAAAATGTCTGGACACTCTTCATTTAATTATTTATGAACCATAGATAATCGATT
The DNA here is from genome assembly GCA_035578905.1 of Stictocephala bisonia. NCBI lineage: Eukaryota > Metazoa > Arthropoda > Insecta > Hemiptera > Membracidae > Stictocephala > Stictocephala bisonia. Next base: position 43,863 of record JAQJVL010004167.1, read on the forward strand.
GATAATATTATAAACACTGTTTTTAGTTTATCGTTTTCTCTAACCCATATAAAAAAAATCAACTTAGTCTAAAAAAACAGTAATTTGCACTAAAAATTATTTTATTAAGATCCTAATATGTTTGTTATCAGAACAGCCATTCAATGAATTGTCTCCAATTAAATCGAGAAAGCAACCGTTTATAGATTAGAAACTTGGAACTCCTTTTCGAGCACACCTAATCTCACGAAATGTGTCCTTTATTACCATTTGATGCCATTTGCTGGAAGTGAACTATAAACTGGCGAGTAAACACTTGAAGGTTTCCATCAACAATTTTGAGCCGGTGCCAAACACATCGATTAAAATACGATAAGACGTGGCTGGCGCTGGCGCTCAGTGTAAAGGAACACATGTTTCACTCTTGTTTGAAATTACCCAGCCCTGTTCCATGAATGCACAACTGCTTCTAGAACTATTACAGCTGTAAAGGAGTTAATGGAAACATATCATTGCCTCTTTTAACTCTGAGGTTAAAGTAGTAGAGAGGTATTTGCAGCCCTTCGTCTCTTGCAGAAATAAAGACGTTTTTCATTTCATTGCGAATTACTTGGAATTTTTTACAGAGTGATTGATGGCTACGCTGGTTCAGTAGAGGCAATGGTCTAAGAGTTCCAGAATATACCTTCCACTCAAGAGATCCACATGTTTGCTCATACTTTGAAGCGTGTGAACCAGTGATTATATGTGTTAGCATTGCAAAAAGACTTCACACTTTCACATCCTAGATATTTTTGATAGCGACTATGGCATGTTTTTAAGGATTCTGAAAGCAACTTCTTAACTGTGTGACTAAATGAACTTACACTCAAATATTTAGCCCCATTTCTTAAGATTTAGTTGCTTGTTTTGGCATCACGGCTGTTTTACAGAGCAAGTAATAGTGGCTCTGTGGTTTTGGACTCTTGAGACTTCAACTGGTCGTTGTCATAGCCAAAGGGTTAGATGTAATGAGAGTGCCTTAAAGAGTAGACAATAGATAACTTTTTGTAACATTTGCAAATATCCAAGTTCATTTTACTTATAACAATATTGCTAATAAGGTTGTAAAAATAAAAATTATAACCTTTTGAACATTTAAAATTGTAATTTAATGTTGAACAAAGAAATCTTCATACTCATTCGATAGCTTGGTTCTAGTAGACTTATTGAGATTTTAAATCAAAATCAAAATCGCAGAATCCCACTAAAGTAAAAACACATCTGGGAGTATACGAACCAATGTTTATGTGAGGAATAATTAATTATGAACATCACAATTATTGGACGACACAATTTCAGGTTTATTAATTGCTCTAAGACTTGCATTTATATCTCATAAGATCAATGTTGAATGTAGTACATAGCTGTGACTTAACAAAAAATTGTTTTGTTTTGTGAAATTATAGTTTTCACGCCGTTTGAGTTAGAGAGCGTAAAGTTTGAACTAATAAACTAAAACACACTACTTTTATTTTATCACAAATAAAAATATTTTTGAAAATAAAAACGTGTCCACTAGTAAAGAAAAGTCAACTAGTAACTTTTTCAGTTTTTCAGACGATGTAAAAATTATGATTTTCGGACAAATCGTTGTCACACAGCTGCACCGCATTGAACATTGCTCATATAATATATGAATTCAATAATTATGACGACTACATCTGCAGACTCTAAAGAACTTATGGACTATTGACAATCCAATTCCAAAGTCGTTTGAAAAATTAATACTTCCAACCGTGTTTTTGTTCGGAATATATATGACATTGTCGCCCTTTGTTCAATGGAGCAGTGCGCGCGACAAGATAGAATAAATCAGTTACTCCTTGGCATCGACAGACGCGCTAAATTATAATCTCTTTGGTCCGCAGCCAAAGGCGTGCACATCCCCATCCCTTCCCGCCATTGTCTATCGCGCTCAACTGTTTTTGAAGGTTATTACAGCTTGCCACCGTTTGTAACAAGTCTGATTTAATTCTAGAATGCCTTACTGTAAGAATGAACATTTAAACAGAAATTAAATGAAACGGAACGGAACGAAACGAAACAAAATGAAAATTGTTATTGTTAGGGGCAAAGTTAGAAATTATAACTAGACAGCTTAAGTGTTATTAAGTTTTTGGTGATATAGTTTATTTATAAGTGAACGTTTTGTTAAAGATCTCGCTTAGCAGTTAGAAATGGCAGCCTACTTTACAAAACCAATTAACAACCTTGGTTTAATTTCCTTAAGAGGCTGTCAGCCATGTTGGTTTTAATCCCATAAGAACAACGTTATTTTCGTACCGGACATACGATCAGGCGTATCCAAACTAAACAGTTTTTTTAAAACAAATTGCGTTTGATCAAGAATGAAACTGCGTTTTGGAATTGCTTTGATAATTCCTAATTAATTCTATAGAAAACAATACAAAAATATTGCGCTTAAAGTTTATATTTTCATCTATTTTTCAAAATTAGGCGTATGTATTCAAAACATCAAAAGCAAACCTCGTTGTGCAATATGGTAGAGTTTAAAATGACACAACATACATAACTTTTGGTCAATAAGTAACCATAAAAACATGGATTGCAAATAACACTTTTCTTATGGGGATTAAAACCAACATGGCCGACAGCCTCTGACAGCCTCTTAAGAACAATCTTGAACGTATCATAATACACTGTTATTTTTGTATCGTAGAATTTTGACTTAAATATCTTCTTGTTGAATTGTTCTGTCCACTTTCCACGTAAGCTAAAGAAAAACCATCCACCAAGCCTTAAAAATATTTAGATAATTAATACAAGTATAATAAGTAAACGCACATAATTTAAAAATAAAGATGATATTATTTGTAATTTTATTAGTATGTATATGTTTTACTGGCACGTCAATTAGACTATGTAATTTTAGTTAAATAAAGTACTAATAAATACGCAACAAAATAGTACTTGACATTTAAAAGTTGTATTACATTATATATTAATTATATATTATGTTTAATTAAATGTAATTTCATATTTTTAATCAATATATAAATCCCATACTCAATATTGTTTCAGGCAATATCTATTACTATGTTTAAAACTAAACAAATATTGAGCACATGTATATTTGTGTAGGTTGTGGTTATTAAGTGGTAGAGAGGACTAAAAAGTCTTAACTTCGCCACATAAATAAAGACATTTCTCATTTCATTTTCATAATATTGTGTTTTTTTACAGTTTAGAATGGTACGTCAGTAAAAATTTAGAGTATTTTATGTATAAACAGGGTGTTTCTATAAAAAGCAACCCAAGAGTAGACACAAAAATAACAAACAAAACATATATCTATAACACACTGATTATTATTAAAATGTATTACTATTACTAATATGATTTCACGACATTTTTGTTTGGGTTTGGTGTTCAAATAAACCGTATTTTTTTTTATTTTAAAATATTCCTCCACAATAAACACTCTCTGATCTTTGCTCAAAACCAGGTTTCTAACCTCAACTTAATAGACATTGCACGAAACCCAAATAAAGTGAACAACAATGCAACAAAGTAAGTCAGCTGATAGCCAAGGAAGAAGAAGAAGAACCAGGGCTACCAACCGATGAACTTGTAATTATCTTAAACTTTCATTTTCTGTACTTGTAAATAGGGTTGTGTTATAAAAGAAACACACTGTATATATAGGCCTACACATATATATTTTACTTCCTCTAATTCATTTTCCTTCGGATTAAATTTTCTTCTTCTCGCTCTCTTTTAGATGTTTATTATATCAACAAGCTATATTCTTTTTCTTGCATTTCTCGCATTTTTCATCTTAAAGAACCTTTCAAAACTATTAATATGCGTATTTCTTGTTACCAAGTATGTTCCTTAATATTATTAGACTTACCTATTATAAAAAGGGGGCATAAGAAGAACATTTTACTAGCTTTGTTCTTCATTAGTTGTAATATATGCTTCCCATATTTAACTCCCCCCACACCAGCGCTTTTAATACACATTAGATATGGCATATACAAAATATTTTATTAATTGCTTAATGTATATGTTTGGTGCCTTAATCTCTAATATACGGAGATTAACACAGGCATTATTTTTAATTAAAAAACTGTCAATTGAGGACGCTTAAAAGCGCAGAAATAACTCATTTTAATTCCAAAATCGATAGTGAAGATTACGCGGCTGTGGAGGAAGGGCTGTTCAAATCTGGTTTACGACCTTCCCCTTTTCCAAAGACGTATAAAATAAACGCTTAATTGTTATCTCGCCTCTACGCAGGCTGTTAATTTGGCATGACTGTTGGGTTGTTAAATTTAACGTAGTCATTGAAACAGATCAGTTACAATGAAATGGTGGGTTTAGAACGGATCTGTTTGTTTGTTCTCCTTTGAAAATGGGAAAATTATAATATTGAGCGCATTATGTTAGGCTAGGTTGTTAAAAAGGTAATCATAAAAAAATTAAAATACTGCTGTACAGTCAATCAATTAGAACAGAATATGTTTTATTTCACCTTGAGTTGTACAATATCAACACAAAACTATCTTGGAGTTATTATTCATCCCACAAGTTATAGTGACTAGCTCAACTTTACGCACATAACATTCTTTCTTTACGGTCGTTATAATATTAAAATGTAAAGTAAAATTTTTTAACAGCGCTAGGAACATTAATTCTACTTACAATTTTAAAAAACGATTTAAAAAAATGGATAGATAATAAAACACAAATAATGTTCTTGTGATGTTGTCCCAAAACACTAAGGGAGAGAGAGATAGAGATAGAGATAGATAGATAGACAGAGAGAGAGGGGGGGAAGGGGAGAGGGGGAGAGGAAGGGTGAGAGGAATAGGGGAGGGAGAGAGAGAGAGGGAGAGAGAGAGAGAGAGAGAGAGAGGGAGAGAGAGAGAGGGAGAGAGGAGTAGAAAGAAGAAGGGGAAAA
>JAQJVL010004168.1:0-48803 GCA_035578905.1 Stictocephala bisonia
GACATTTTTATAAATTAAATAAACTATATTTATTATTTATATATAGTTTATATATATAAATAAATGTATATATATATATATATAAATTATATATATAAATTATAACATGTTATAATCCAAGTATACTATTTGTAACAATTGTTAATTGTTGCATTACAATTAAATTAGAAAAATTGTATTTTAGAAAATGTTAAATTTTGTAAGAACTGAGAGGTTCAGGAGTTTGTTTTGTTTTCCAAAAATGTTTGATATAAATTCTCCAAGTTTTGAGAAAAATTCAGAATCTTCCCCTTTCAAATAAAAAAAAGTAGTTTTCCCCATATAAAATAGTTAAATAACCAATATTTTCACGTTTGTTAATTTCCTGTCAATTTCATGCGACATGTTTTCTGAAGGCAACATGTTTGGTGAGCCTTACCTGTTCAGATATCCTGGTTTAGAGGGTTCTTATTGGTTGGTTTAGCTTCTAGAGTTAAAGTGGGGTAAGTCCGTTGGAGGAAGTGTGCGGCCTTAGGGAAGTTCTCCAATAACTTTCTTAGTGGAACCACGTTCGCTCCGCTTTCGTGTACACGGCGACTTGAACCGTTTCGGTTTTCCTTACCATTGCGGCAATTTTTTCTGTAGTTCGCTTGTGAGTGTTTATTTGAATGCCGGACGAGCTTTGTTGTGGTTAATTTTGGATTCGAAACCTCCAGGACAGCTACGTAAGTAATTTTTTTTTACAAGTTTTCTTTAGATAGAGTTTTTTAGTAGGGTTTTAGTAGATAGGGTAAGATCCACCAAGCATGCGCGGTTCAACTTTTTTCTGGAAAGAAGTCACTCTTCTAGTGACAAATTTTAGAGTGTTTTGATTTTCTTTGTCTTTCTGTTTAAACTTTGTAAGAAAAAGGAGAAATGTTTCAAGTCACTAAAAGCTGGTTATTTCTTTTGGTTCCAGATCTCCTGGAGGCAATTTTAGACAATTTTAAGAAAATATAGAGAATTTTAAGAAAGTTTTAGACTATTTTTATGAAATTTAATACAATTTTGAATTTTTTGATTTAAAAGTTTAAAGAAATTTACTAAAAAAGTTAAATAAATAAAAAAGGTTCTGATCTGAAGATATTTAATTTATTATTTTGGAAGAGTTGTTTTAATTTATTTATGTTCCATTGAGTCAATAAAATAAGAGATTTTTATTTTCGTTTTTATCATTATTTTAAGAAGAAACCAATTTTATTTTTTGAATTTATTTATAAGAAGAGAAATAAAGAAACATTTTTATCACTGGACAAATCTTACTTTAATCTCTCATTTAAATTTGTTCAACATATCAAAAATAAATAGTAGCTTTAATAAGGCTACACATTTCAATCAATTTAAGAGTTTTTTGTATGTAAAAAACACGTTTAAAAAATGCATAAATTCCTCGTGCTTAAGTTAAGGATTGTAAATCTGAGAGCATGAAGGTGGAGCTTCCAGAAAATAATATTTGTAGTTAGTTGGTGTCTTTTACAGGTTCCAGTTAAATACTTTACAAACAGCCTTCAGGAAATTAAATAATATAAGTTTTAGAAAGTTTCGTACCATTTAATTAAATATAGATGTGGTTTAAACGTAGGATTTTCTTACAAGGACATTTTCTCATATAAGAAAATCTTTTAAAAAATTATTTAAAAGTAAATACATTTTAACAAAACCTCTTCTAATTACAATATCAAAAATACTTTATAAAAATAAATAACTCTTAATTACCATAAAACAGTATACGCATTATAAGGTAAAATACATAGATAAAAACGGTTTAACTATTGTTATATCACATAAAGGTTAGCCAACACCTCTGAAACACTCATTTAGAAAGCTTTTAGTGAAGCCCTCTCAGGAATATGAGATGACAAAGACAATATATCGTCACCCAGGGGGAAGAAAGATAATCAGTTCTTTGAATTTTGTTAAATATTTTAATTTATATATATTCAATAGAAATTAAATATTCTAACTCAAACTGTTTTCCTCGATTTTGAATATTTATGTTTGATTCAAAGTGTTCCCTAAAATGGTAATTTATCCTTAAGATTTCATATAATTTCCTTTGAATATTTTCACGTGTTGCATTATTTATTTATGATAACTAAATGTCTTTAAAAATCTGAATTTTTTGTAATGTATAATGAATAATATAATGTTAAACTTTAGGGAAAATTATAATCATGCTATCAACATTATACAAAATATACCACAGAGTAACTATATTGTTATCACGGTTATTAAATTAATGCCTTCTATACTTATGGCAAATGAGATACACTACATAATTTACATACGCTAATGTTAACCTATTTATCATTGTTGTTTTAAATACCAACAGTCAACTAAGATGTTTCCCAATGTTGATCAATTCATTGATCATCAAACATTGATCAGTTCAGATAATTACTTATTTTCTTATATTTAAAATTACGGCAGTTTATCCTTTTAATTTATCCTTGGAACAATTAAATATTGTACACTAAACTAGTACCGAAACAAGATTATGTAAATATATAGTTTTGTTAAACAAATTCATACGATTTCAAAGAATTATTTTCTTATATACATCAACCATTACTAGTTTGTCAGCCGATCTTTTGAATCGATTGTTTATGGTTAAAACAATCAATTCAAAAGGTTTCAGGTGCTGCAATCTAAAACTAACTTTATAAGGAGATAAATAAAGAAAATCAAACCTGTTAGTTATAGTTCTTTTTGCTATGTTCTATATTTTCCACGCCAGAAGATCAATTAAAAAAGTAATCCAATAGTAAAATAAATTTCTTTTTTCACACTAGCCATTAAAATGTTCTTGCGACTTGTTCTTTCTGTGATTAGCTCGTTCTTGTATACATCGGCAACGGATATATCAAACTAAATATTTTTCTAATTGTTAAGAAAAATATTTTTCTAGGTTATACGTGTTAAAATGAGAAAGGAAAAGACACGATCATAATTTTTTAAATGCTAGATATTTATGTTAAAGTAAATTGTGTAATAATTAAATTGACATTATTGTTGTCAAAGACTGAATTTAAAATATATTAGTGGTAAAAATAAGTCGACCCTTACTAGTGCTGCTGTTCACATAGTTGAAGTTAAACAAAGTCAAACCACTGTTCACATTTTGTGATCGTAGAGTGACTAAATTCTAAATTACTTTACACAGTTAGGGTCATAAATTAACTGTTTTTTGTAATGAAATAGTATGATTTTTAAGACAAACCTAAGGTATTATAATAATAATAATCTTTATTGTCATAAGAACAAAATGTCATTGACAGTCATAATTTATGCAGAAACTGCCACGTCATATATTTTTTTTGCTTAAGTCAATAACTAAAATAGAATATACTACAGGTACATTAATAACATTTATAACAATCAACAGCATCAATAAAGAAACAGCACTGGTAATCACATGCATTTCAATAAAATTATACTACATATTATAATATAATTTTTTCCACATCAAAAAACTCCTGAAGTGTGTAAAATGGATTCAAAATTAGCCAGTCATAAAACTTATCGCTAAAGTCTCTAATTGAATGCTTCTTAATTAATATATTTAACTTATTGTACACTTAATTGATAATACACTATAGTTTTGAGACGTTTTTGTTAGTCTGTGCTTGCCTACGATTGCTAAATCCCTCCGTCTTGTGTTATATTTGTGTAAATTATTATGAAATTCTAGGTTCTGAGGATTCCTTAAAATATAGTTAATTAATTCATATATGTACAAATTAACTACAGTGGGGATTTTTAAATTAATGAAGTATGGCATACAGTGTTCATTTGAATTTATATATATATATATATATATATATATATATATATATATATATATATATAAAACTGAAATCAAATAACATGTTTTTTATTGATGGAATCTGTTTTTAAGACATACTTAACTATGTATTTCATTTCAAACAAATGTGATGGAGTGTAAATTAGTGAATGTAGTCTTTGTTACAATTAAGGCCAATAATTCCTTAGAATGAATAATTAAATAATAGCCCAAAAATAAATAAACAGCTGATTGTTATCAGCTGCCTATTTTAATATTAATTTGACTCTTATTATGATCGAACTGAGAACCATTAGCCATATATCACCGATTTAACTAACTCTAACCAGACATAACATCCCATTGCTAAAGAATGTTAACAACATTTTCGTTGTTTGAACTGTCCATTTTAAAGCGTGCGTCGAGTGGCTGTGAACTGAGCGGCGTTGCCAGACTGAACTCAGTCAACACTCACATGCGGTTCACCTAGTTAGAAGAAAGGGCAACAGTTAAATGCGGCAACATCGCATCCTAAAATCAGGGCCGTGTAGTGCGTGTTGCGTACAAACTCCTTAAACAGCGTGTAACACTTTTCCAGTCTACTGTGAGATATCTGGGTAGTTAGTTAAATGTGGTTAGCTTACATTCAAACATTCACCAAATAGGTTTGAGAGATGAATGTTACACTATAAATCCAGTGTAACGTGCAGACTGTGAAGCTTCCAATTGTTTTCTTAATTGAGAGGCTCCAGCGGCCAATAATTTGTCATAAGCTGCTTTATTCAATTCATTTGTCTAAAGTAATAAAACTTATACTTCATAGAAACTGGTTTAGATATAAAGTTATATTAAATAAGGTTGAAAAAGTAAAACTGATGAGGTATTTTAATAGTGTAATAAATAAGTACCTCAAATTATGACAAAAACGTTAGTTATGCTTTCCCTGTCAATAACTTTTCAAGTCATAATTTTTATTTAAAAAAACATATCATAATAACTTTAATAAGAATTGTATAAACCTTAATAATCATGTTGTACAATTGTATATATGGAACAAGTTTGCAGTTTATGGATTTTAAAGCAGGTTGCCTAACGCAAAAACCTAATAAAATACCAAAACATGTTTGGTTAAAACAGCTCTCGTCTGTTGAATATAATAAACAAACAAATAGCTACACTTTTTAACTGGAATATACATCATTCTTATATCACACATACAATATCATTGCACTATCGTATGCCCCTTTAACAAAACGTTTTTTATTTTGTCTTTCAATTTAAATTATTTTTCATTTTAACTATTGGATTTGAAATGTTGTATCTATTCAAATAATAAAACAATGGAGTTCATGTGTTTCTTGAAAACAGTTAATTAAACACTAAATAAGAAAAAATATGTATAAAGTTCTGGAGACTACCAGTCGAAAGCCTTTAACTTGAGGGTGTTCGGTCAAAATATTTTTTAGATTTTGTTTAGTTAAAAATGTTACTCTTATTATAAGTAATAAGTATGTTGAAGAAAAATTAAAAACATGTCTTTAAGGATTTATGGTTATCTAAAGTGGCTAATTTGTTCTTTCTAGGTACATAACTCATTAGGAATAAGAAACCGATGTATGAATTTTATGAACATTTTGAGAATATAGTGGACATTAGGTACTAAACAAACTAGCGTAAAGTAAGACGTTAAAGTTTTTAATGGAGCCAATTATTTCTCTACAAATGGTATCTTTACATATTTTGAGCTCAAATGTATACAGTTATTTTTGGCTGAAAGACTATCTTAGTAATATATAAAAACTTCTAAAATAGAGTTTCCTTTAACTAAGGGAGATGTGTACTTTTGTAAAGTTTGAGGGGGGGGCAGGCGGAGACAGTAAGTGAGAAAAAGAGGAGGGAAACATGTTTCATGTGTGTTAGTGAGGCAGGCTCTTTGCTAATCCTAGCAACAGTTGCATGAAATCTAAGAACAAAATCCCTTTGAGTGTTTAACTGAGTGCTTGAATGAATTTGCCCTTAGAAAAATACTGAACGTCAATTTGGAATGTCCTGAAATGAAACAAATTGAAATAGATAGCAAATATGGATTTTTTCTTTGTTGAATTTTGACCTGAAATAGAATAAATAAGGAAGTACAGTAATAGAATAAATAAGGAAGTACAGTAATAGAATAAATAAGGAAGGACAGTAATAGTTTAAATAAGGAAGTACAGTAATAGAATAAATAAGGAAGTACAGTAATGGAATAAATAAGGAAGTACAGTAATAGAATAAATAAGGAAGTACAGTAATAGAATAAATAAGGAAGTACAGTAATAGAATAAATAAGGAAGTACAGTAATAGAATAAATAAGGAAGTACAGTAATAGAATAAATAAGGAAGTACAGCAATAGAATAAATAAGGAAGTACAGTAATAGAATAAATAAGGAAGTACAGTAATAGAATAAATAAGGAAGTACAGTAATAGAATAAATAAGGATAATAAAACAAAATGTAAATTAATACTTTGATGCATTAATTTATATAATTTATTTATTAACATACCGAATGTATTACGAATATAAATTTACATTTAAAACACTCATTTTACAGTTTTTGTTTATAGGAATTGTTGTTTGTAGGAAAGTTTGTTGTTAGTAGGAATTGAACAAACTTGGCCTGTGCTTCTCTCAATGAGCAGTTATAACTTGGCCTGTGCTTCTCTCAATGAGCAGTTATAACAAACTTGGCCTGTGCTTCTCTCAATGAGTAGTTATAACCAAATCAAACCTAAAATAGTTTACTGCAGTAGGATGTTTTATAAAAGGTCTTTATCACCTTATTTTAAAATATAATAAACATCATGATGTTAAATTTTGTTACATTATCAAATATGTTACAGTATATCGGCAGTTACAATGTTCCTTTTTTATTTATTTGCTAGTTAGTGTTTTACTATAAAACATTTTACATTGTTCTGAAGCACAGACAATCCAGGGTTTAGCTGCATAATAGTTAAGGCTTGTGACGTCACCAGATCGCTGACGACATGTACGGCCAAGTTGTATAACATTGGGGTCTCTTCAGAAGTTTACATCTGTTGACTGTATTTTAAAACTTAACCTCTGTCTCAATAATAAAATAAATCCCATCGATGATAATTCAAGTTCAATTAGAGTATTCACTTTTAATTTTAAAATCAACTAAAAATCAGGTCAATTTTTAAATTAAATTTATTTATGAATGTTTAATTTTATATATTTCCCTTTCCAAAGGTAAATAATGTAGTACAGTGTATTGTTGAATCTTGTTTCTGTTTTAATTTTGATTATTGTTTAGTGAAAATATGTCCACATCAATGTCATAAAATAGCCTAAAAATATAAATTTTTCATAAAGGGACAACAGATTTTAAAAAGGAAAAACTTACATCCGAAATACGCGTATGAATAAATTAATACAGGGAAAGTTTGAAGAATAAGAATTATTATTTTTTCACTGGAAATAATTTTAATATTATTATAAATTGGAAGAGAACAAAATAATACGATCAGATTTAACAGTTTACGTTTTATAATTTGACCATTCTAAAGTAATAAATTGTCCCCACCATGAGCTGTTAAAAGCCAAGGTGTTAAAGCCTTGACTGGCCGCAGCCGGGAAGGTTGTGGCGTTGGCCGAGAGGTAAGGGGGAATTGATGAATCCAGAAGATAGAATGTCCCCAATATTGGCAAGGGCTATACTTAGTTACAGGCTGAGGGAGGGAGAGCAGTATTTTTACTGTCTTCGTAAATGTCTAGAAATAACGTAACTTTTAATAGATAGATATATAAATTTATCGTTATATAAGTTAGAAAGGTATCATTTCACTCTCTCATTGTTACTTCATATACTATATAACTTAAAATATATATGCTATGATGATTACTAAAAGTTAATTAATCAATAAACAATAAACAATCAATAAACCCAACAGGCTAATTTTTTAACTAAGATCTTAATGGCGTATCAGTTATTCTTGGACCTAAAAAGGGCTTGGAAAAATATATATGTTCTGGAAAATCTTTTTACATCTCTTTTAGTTTTTTTTTCAGCTCGTTCTATATCATAAAATCACTTAACAATTCATGCTTTGAAAGGTACAAGCCGGTTAATACGTGTTTACTGTTAAAATGTAAATTATACATATGTTTCAAATGTTCATGTTTTGTAAAATGAATACTCTATTACAGAACCAATTAAAACTTATTAATTTTATCTGTAATAGAATATTAGAATAAAATACCATTATTTATACTTGTTTCGTTTAAAAGAGCTTAAAAATATTGATAGTAATTAAAGTTTCTACCTGAATTATTTCGGAAAGTCTATTGATATTATAAAATCAACATAGTTTAACGTTAAAGTCAGCAACCCCAAGGTACTTTAATTGTTGTTATCGATTTTTTTCTTTGAGTGTTGATAGAATTCTTGCAATGATATTTGCTATTGATAGAATATGTCTTATCTTGTGTTGATAGAATATGAAGACAACCTCTAATATTGTCTCCATATTCTATTAGCATCTGCCTCATAACATTATCCTGTAAAAAAAATTCTTATCAATCTTATGAAAGAAAGGTTTCCTTATTATCAAGATAGTAAGTCTTTGTTTGTACTGTATTTAAAAGCCATAAAACCACGTAAACATTAGTACAAATGTAAGAAGACAGATAACTTCAGCTTGCCGATTCTAATAGATTAAATTGGTTGGTGTTAGTTAAAAATTTATAACTCTGAACAAATTATTATGCTATTATTGCTAACGCAACTTCACAGAGTGGCATACATAGTTATATATACCCGTATTGTTATATGTTAAGGCTTATATGTATCATTAATGATTTGTGAAATGATGAATCCAATAAGTAATTCACTTGGCCTACCTCATCGTTCTGTCTCCTCGGAGGTGCAATTACGAGCTACGTAATACTCGTACCTCAGTACGTAAAGCATACGGCTGGAATGAGGTTAGAATGAAGCACTTTAATATGAACTTTAATGAAGTACTTTTCAGTTGTTGATGTGTTAAACACTATTGCATATGAGATATCAGAGCATAATTAATTAATTGGACAACTTAGTACATTACAGTTTTAATTAATATTCAACTAAAATAGTGAAATTAAAAAATATTGTATATATATATATATATATATATATATATATATATATATATATATTGAGTATATTGGACAAAGATAGAATATGTTTAATGTCAGCTTATATGTTATCAAACTTAATTTTTCGCCAATCGTTTACTAAAATTCAAACCAATTTGTATACAATTACTTCTTTTAAACAAAGTGGAGTGCATTTATTTCATTGTTCTGTTTACTTGTTAAAAGTTTTTAGTAATATATTAAGAGTTGGTTGAGTTAAAACTTATATACTTCATCTTTGACTATTGTAATGTGAAAATTTTAAAGGACAACATTTTTAAATATATGGATAGATGTTGAATATCCATAACACACGTGTATGTAATTCAAATACCTTATTTTTTCAATTACCTTACATTCTTTACCTTATAAAACTAACCTTTTTCTTAATAAATTTAATATTTTCCCCTAACCTTTCTGCATCTAAGTTTTTCAAACATCAGTAACAACATTTCTCTTTCGTTTCATTTTTTAAGACGTAATTATTTCCAGTTACAAACTATAATGACACCGTTTGGCTTTTAGTATAGACACAGGCTTCCTCCCACCCCTCTCTCCAATTTTTACCATGTGGAAACACGTTTTTATTTTTTTATTTTATATTTTTATCCATCCTACGTTTATTTTATTTTTCAAATAAGTGTATATTAAATTATTATGTATTTATCAATGTTCCTGAAAAATGGATCAAAATGTTATTTGTAAAAAATAAGATTAAACAACTACTAACAGTTTCATTAGGGTCTAAAACTAAAATTACACAAATGATGTAGCTAAAAGAAAATATTTTTCATAATTTCTAAACAATATGGTGTGATAGGATTCTTGAAATCTTTATTAAATCATCATTTTTGACAAAATTATGATTATGATCAATTTTAATTTCCAGCAGCAATTTGACTCAAGAGAAAATATTTGAATATGAATATAAAACTGCGAAGTCTTGATTAAAAGTCTGGCTACGATCCAGGGTAAACTGGCGGCTGGGGATCATTTATTGGGGGGTAGTTTGAGGGATTAAAGGAGATTTTACACCACAGGGAGCTACTGTGCTTGCTCCAATAGTATGTGTTATGTAGCTAGGTGATATGGATTTCATACTTTGGCAATACATTTTCAAGCGATTTATTTTTAAATTATTAAAATACATTGACAATAATAGATAAAAATAACTAATACATAACGTAAAAGCACCACAATATGAATTAACTGTACAAGTTACATTAATATTTCTGAAAGACAAACTAATTTATTTTGCTAATACAGCTGAATTGTTATGGTATAATTATGTATGGTATATTTAAGTAAAGTAGCACTTACCGACTAGCGAAATGCTGCAACATTATGTGGTACAATAATCATAATTAATAAATAAAAATTACTATTCTTTGAAGACAATTTTA
This sequence comes from Stictocephala bisonia, assembly GCA_035578905.1. Taxonomy (NCBI): domain Eukaryota; kingdom Metazoa; phylum Arthropoda; class Insecta; order Hemiptera; family Membracidae; genus Stictocephala; species Stictocephala bisonia. Next base: position 10,388 of record JAQJVL010004168.1, read on the forward strand.
TGAAAGTACATCATAGACGAAAACGCCTAATGAAGATTTTCAATTCCAATAGTTACCTTTAAAATCGGGAATAATTTGCAATACTTTGAAGTATACTTTTATAAATGATTGGCATGTCAAAGTTTCTTCAAAAATATAAATTATACAAAAACGTTTTTTATTTTATTTTCAAACACATTTCAGTTTGAGTCTGGACATTCCCACAGGCGTGTGAATCTACAAAGTATTACAGCTACAATAACACATTTGGATATATAATATTTTGTATTAAAAAGAGTATTTTTAATTTTAATTTCTTTAAAGTGAAACTTTCCCTCAATACACAATAAATCTATGTAAACTGCTAATTTTATTTTAAAAATCGATAGTACAAATGTGGTTCAAGATAGATAGTACCACGTCTTCCAATGGTTCAACAGATCTTTATGCACATATTGGATTATTTAACGTGTGATAAGACTTGTTACCTTAAATATTTATCTTTTCAGCGGTCAAAACTGACAATAAACATAACATTGAGTGACACCTGACTAATGCAACTTGCTGTGTGATTGTTGAAGTGCCAATTACTGGCAATATCTCATCACTTACCTGTACTTCAAGTATTTCGTTTTCTGTTAAATTTTCATAAAATCGGTGAAGGTGCGGGCGGGTCTTTAGTTGATCTCGCTACTGGACAGAATATATTTATTCCCAAAATAAACATTTCATTGGCTCAATATGTAAATACTTGTCAGTGGGGACCATGATGAACTACACTTTATGTATACAGTAAACATGGCAATTATTGAGATTTTACTTCTTTTACTTTGATACTGGCAATAAACAACAATAGTACAAATATGTACTTTGTTAACTTTGACAACTTATCATTGACTTTATGGTCCCATTCGTCCTTCTAAAAAGTGGTTTCCCAACTAAAACATATTTTCAACTAGGCACAGTCTTGTCACTTAACATCAGGCAAATTAAACATCAACTCTTCAAGTTAATAGTTAACATATTTTATAACTGAATGGTAAAAGTGAACTATCCGAATTCAAGTGTATGGAACATTGAATATTTAAAATTTTACTTCATGTTTCAGTATAAATGCTGTGATGTAATTTACAAGAGTGTTGTGTTATATTGTGACACTGACTCATTTTGTGTTTTATCCTAATAACTAGCAGAGTACGAAGTTTACGTTGATTTATATTGTGCTTATTGCATTGAGTAATACAAGACATGGATAAAATAAGTTAACTCCAGGTCATTTAAACGATTTTTAATATGATTAAATTATAAAAAAGAATGTTTTATAAAACAGACTTATAAACGGTATTTGCAGCATTGTTTCCCTTTGTGAAAATGTGCAGGCATCTTCCGCTTGAAACATGTGAGTGAAAAAGTGCGTTGTATCACCTAGAAAAGAAGACGGTAGGTATGACGCACATCTAACATGACGTCACATGGGGGAAATGGTAAAAATAAACACAAAAATACTGTTCTAACTCCCATAGTTACAATTCTAGCTGATAAATGATAAATAACTTGATTACTATTCAGCTGAATGCTTCTATGTAATTGGAAGATTTAGTTACCAGTATTTAATAGAATAAACGAATAAGCTAATTTCACCCATGTTACGTCACAGTCTACTGCGCAGCCTCGTCGTGATACGTACCGTCTTTTCTAGTTACCGTGGTTGTGGTTAGGTTTGGTACTTTAGAACTACGTAAGTTGTTTGTTTATTCCAACAGTACAATTAAACCAATAAAACTATTATAAACAACGAAACTATTATAAAAAATGGTCAAATCGGTATTGCCATTTAGGCTTGCATTGATACTTCTTAGAGATCCTGAGGGGTGATTCCCTGATGGAATTTTAAAATAAAGATACTAGATAGGCCTAAGTATTAACTAAATACCCTAAGATTGTCCATACAAAATATCAGATGGAGGGTTCAGTAGTTTTTGCGTGATTCACTAACATTCAGACAGACAGACACTATGAAATGTTTATATTAGCAATAACCATAACTTTATACAACCACCAAAATATGAAGTTCACTAAAGTGTGAAGTGTTTACCATAAATTTTAAAACACCTATTAATACACTTATTATCAAGAGTGGTACAGATAAACACAGTAAGTAATTTTTTTTGCCCTGTCACTGAAGTGTTTTACTAGCCGTAGAATATTATATTAAATAAATATAACTCATTATTAACCTTCCTTCCAGACATAAAGGACAACTTGGCTTAAACATTGTTTATTCATTGACTGAGCAGTGGTTCAGTAGAGGCTATATTATTACTGCAGGTATATACTGTATACAGTTGCCAATAGGCCAATAGGCAACTGTACAAATTATCAAGAGTAACTAATACTATTGTGATACAACTTAACTTTATTTACAGTTAATATATGAACTATATTTAGGCTTCTATATGTTAAAACATATATAAGAACACTTATATCATATGTCTTATTCCAAGATTATTATTAGATTAAACAAAAACTAATTAAATAACACAACATGATAACAATAATAATAAATACTGTAAAACCTTCATCCTCCTAAAAAGTGGATTCCCAACAAAAAACCTGTTTTCAACTTGGCAAGTGCTTTCCTCTTAACTTTAATTGTACCACATTTTTTAGGAATGTGTCTATATTTTGTTTGAATAAGCTATCTTTTGTTTGAATACGCTATTTGGTAAGTGAAGAATACAGCCAAATATTGATGAAGAAAATATGAATGGATAAATAAATGGCCTTTTTTGAAAATAAGTCAACCTCAGTTTGTAAACAGACTAGGTCATTCACAACTATCCTGCATTTAAGTAATCAATTATTCATATTCATTTTAAAAAGGAAAATAAGCAGTAAGTGGTGACGGTGTTTGAAATCTAAATCGATAAAAATTACTTAATTTGAATTATTCAATTTCAACATATGAAGTTCCTAAGAGATGTTTTTTACAACTCTCATTCCATCGTGCTTTTCAATCCACTTCTCTGCGTCTTTAGAAAATATAAAGGGTAGATTATTTCCTTTACAAAATATGAGGGGTAAAGTTCCTGGTTAATCTTGTATAAACATTCAACTTGACGATCTCAGACAGCTTCAACTCTTCTTCCAGCTCAAGATAATCTTGTATACACATTCAACTTGACGATCTCAGACAGCTGCTTCAACTCTTGTTCCAGCTCAAGATAATCTTGTCTTCTTCATGTTTTGATTAAAACCTAATCAATTTACACCTTCCTCTTGTATGTCCAGTAAATGTTTTAAGGATAACTTTTATCTGTTTCAAAAAAATCACCATTTTTATTTTAATCTTATGTTAGTTTTTATAACCACAGCATACGTTTTTATGGCAAAAGACTCTATCACAAGATTTATGAAAGTACTTTAAGATCTGAAGTTTTTAGAGTAGTGTTTTATTCAAGAATATAGACACTACTATGTGATCTTAAGGAAACTATCTACTGGTAAATCTTCGAATCAAAGAGAAGTGCTCCACCCGAAGGCTGCTAATATAGCTAAACGGATAGTCAGCCTATCAAAGTCAGCCCGCCGTCCTTCACATCCAAACATGTGATTTACAAGCTAAATGAAATTAAAAAGAGCCAACTAGCACCTCTGTAAATCTCCATAAATTTCACGGACGAAGAGATTCATGGGGCGATTTCCGCTATACCAGCAGGGAAAGCATCTTGTCTTGACGGTATCCAACTTAATAGAGCCATGAGAGCTATTAGTGGTACCCTCACGGCAACTCCACTACCTTGGCTCCCGCTGCTGTGGAATATAGCTCCTCCAGAAATAACACGTCAGGAGGCACTACGGCAATTCAATAAGATCTTGAATGCCCCACACCTCCCCATTACCCAGGATCTCCCACGTCAGAACGGTCCCTTAAAATATCGAAACCCACCTCTACGTACTGCTTTCCAGTTGAGCAAATCAAATTTCTCGCCCAATACTAGCTAGGCCGTAGCGTGGAACAGTTTTGATGAACGAAATAAGTTCCTTATTCGTCAATACCTGTACGTGGGATGAACCTCTCTGGAAAGGAGTGGACATTATTGAATCGGTTCCGAACTGGAGTGGGCAGATGTAACTACTGGAGGAAATACAAATGGGGATTGACAGTACATCAGTCATGTAATTGCGGGGAGTCTATCCAAACAATTGATCATATAGTTTCAGAGTGCCCCTTGCGCTGTTTTACGGAGGGATTGGTCAGCATACACAGAATAAGTGAGGCAGGTCTTAAATGGCTTGATGGACTGGATTTAGGTTTGTGACAGGAGATCATTTGCTATTTTTTATTTTTTTTTATTTTTATTGTAATATAATGACTTTTGGACTTTTTTCCAAGTATAAAACTCTAAAATGTACACATAGTTTTAAAATTAAGACAAATGGTAGCTTGCAAATAACCATACGCTATATACTATGCGATTAGTTTATCGAAGCTTGAGCACAACAATTCTGTTCTTGGTAAATTAGAAAATGTTGAGCACGTTAGAATGTTTACTTCGTATAACAATTGTAATGTTATCTTAAACACATATCATCACTAAAAGTCACTTTTAGTATATCATTAATTTAACATACCTCGAATCTGTTTCATTTCTTTTTTACTTCCACTAAAACAGCAATTTTCATTATATGTATCACATACTGTTGAACCATCAACTATCTGGCTCACTAGGAAGTGAGTATTATTTATGACCATCACTCGGTGAATTGCCACTTCCCGCTGGTATATCAAGATATATTATCTTTTATCACACTATATATTCTAAAATACATTTACAGTGATATGTAAGACAAACAGAGGAGAACAAAACATGTCTTTGCCATACATTTAGTAGTATTCAGTCCTGAGTTGATGTTTATGTCTGTGCATCACTATATGTGGTTAATTCCGTTAGCTTCAAATGTGCACTCAGGACCTAGAAAGGTCATAGGGTTTGCCATGACGTCATCAACACAACCCACACTCCTCCGTGCAACATACAAGTACCTACATACTCCATACTCCTAAATTTTAGCATCACACATAAGGTTTTATAGAATATACTTCCACTATCAAATTTAACCCATTTATTTTAAATGTTATTTCAATTACAAGTACAAATTTCAAATTCAAATAAGATTTATTTCCAGAGAAAAACAAAACAATAAAGCTACAAAAGTACCAAAAACAGATAATGCTACTGCCATTACAATGCATAACTACCATATTACAATTGTCTAAGTATACTATATTTACATGACCTTAAAGGTATATACTTAAAAAGATACCTCAGAGAAAAAAAGATATATCTTTCAAGTATTGAATGTACTATAATTTTAAATTAGGTGAGTAGCGAATGAATATAACACAAAATTACTAAAAATAAAACAAATAATAGCACTTATTAAATCTGAGAATAAATTATTATAATTTCGTCTGGAAAAAAATACTAACGCACAAGGGAATAAGGACCTGCCCGTGCGCAGGAGTTAAGTTGAACCGATTGTTACTGAATTTAGTATTTTTTTTGTGATGTTATCAATGAATGTAAATTACAGAAAATTTCAAAAGTTTTTTCAAAAATGCAGAAAAGTTATAAGGCAAATGAATAAATAAATAAATAAATAAATAAATAAAATAATTGTTTTAGTAATTTACGAGATTTAATTATTGATTGATAAATAATTGAATATGTCATGAGTTACATCTCAAATATTAAAATAAAATTCTCATTGAACAATATTAAAACAATTTTCAAATTGGTTTTTATTTTTAAAAGATGTTACTTCAGACAATTTTTGAGCAAATTAAGGGATTGAAAATTAATATAACCTCTATTATTACTGTTATAACATGTTTGGCCCCCCAACAAACAAAATTTTTTGAAAAAAAAAAGGAAAATTGGCTCGAGACAATCTCAATGTATCAGCGTGACAAGTTATCCTGGTTCTGTGCATGCTGTAATCTACTACTACACCAAGATTACCACTTAATTTAAAAAATAAAACTAAAACTTTTAAAACAAACAAATATCTTAAAGGTAATATATTTAAATTTAAGAAAAGAAGTAATGATTCAGCTTGTATACTTTTGTTCACAATATTCGAATAAAAGATTTTTGAATTTTAATAAGTGGTTGAAGACAGCTAATGTACGTACCATCCCAGACTGAAAGACCATAATTTAGCTTAGAGTGAACAAAACCGTAAAAATTTGCAAAAGTATGTAATTAGGACATAAAGGTCTTAAAAAATAAAATTTTCTTATAAACATTAACAAATGATTTTTAACTGCACTGATTTAGTCTTTCCAATTGAATTTCTCATCAAACAGGATTCCAAAGTACTTTTCACAGTTTGAAAAGACGCCAAAAAGACAGCTAGACGACAATGCCATCAGCTGTTGTCTATTATACAGACGGAACCCTTCCATGTCGTACAGGTTTGTAATTAATACAATAAAGAATGTATGCATTTATTGTGAATGCAACTCGTCTCAAGTTGAGTTTAATAGGTACATATTAGTATTTTTAGTAACATTAACTAGTCGTGGAGGCTTGGTGAATAAACTTTTTTTAATGTACTTCGAGTTATTTATATCTTGTAAGTTATAGCTTATATCTCAAGTTTTAGAGTTATAACACCAATACCACAGTGCGTGTATGGGTGAGTGGGTGGGTCAGTACCCCTGTGTGTGCATGGGTGAGTGGGTGGGTCAATACCACTGTGCGTGTAGAGGTGGGTGGGTGGGTCAATAACAATGTGCGTGTATAGGCGTGTGGGTGGGTCAATAACACTGTGCGTGTATAGGTGATGGGTAGGTCAATACCACTGTACGTGTAGATCAGGTGGGTCAATACCACTGTGTGTGTATGGGTGGGTGGGTTAATACCACTGTGCGTGTATAGGTGGGTGGGTGGGTTAATACCACTGTGCAAGTTTTGGTGAGTGGGTGGTACGGTAATTATGCACTTTCTAGACGCCTCTGAAAACGCGATTTCTTGTTGAAAAAGTGGTGAAATATGAATAAACTCATGAGGAATTTAATTTTAGCCGCGGAAAATTCGTTCTTTACCGAAAAATTGAAAAACTAGTTTTCTATGTAATTGTAAATAACCAACTTTTTAAAGAATTGGAATTTTTCAACAATTTCTTTTAATTTCACTTCTTTTTTAATGCTGAACAAGAATATATCATTGTTTTTAATCAATCACACCAAGCTGTAGTTAAATATGATAAATTATATTTATCGTATTTTGATAAATAACATTGTAAATTCATAAATGATATTTTCAAATCAAGGTGCCCGTTTCCCAAACCACCAAGAGATGCTTGTAGGAAAGGCAACAACCTCAGACAGCCAATAGTAGCAATGATATTTTACTGTCAGCGGACCAACACATGCTTTTTTATTTCAATTGTACGGGCCGTGGTTATTATTAAAATTAGGTACAGTAAACACTTTATGATTATCAAAGGTTCATTCTAGTGGGCCACAGAATTCAAAATCATTAAGAATGGCTTTTCAAACTTCACATATTTGACCGTGAAAAATTATTAAAACACTTATTCTTTTACAAATACCAACTTATGGTCTACTAGAACAGGTCTTTACCTTTCATATGCCACTTCGAATGTTACGATACGATAATTATCGTGAACCGAATTGTTAAAATTGGGGAATCGAACCCAAGTTTTTGGCGGAGGGAAACAGTCATCTTAACTTAATTATCTGCTATCAGTTCATGGCCTCCATGATCTCATCTCTTTCCTAAATACGCTATCATATAATAGTACACAATAATAGTTTTATACTATCAATAATAATCAAGAAACAAAGAATATTCTTTATTCTTCTTCTTCAAATGCCTGTGACAATGGCTTATTTATGGCGTATTTATGTATGTACTGTATCCCGTATCAGCACATAAGTAATAAATTGTACCTCAATTTAATTTGTGTTTATAAAAGTAAATATTATTATTAGTCGATAAAATGTATTATTTAATGACACCACTCAGCAATATCAGTTGCAGCCGATTGTATTGGAATTACGGTTAACCCAATCACGGTTACAAACCGCCCTCCCCCCAACACACCCACCCATACCGTATATTGCAGTTGCGGACACTGCAAAATAATACCACTGAACTTGTATGGGTGGGTGGGGACTCCTCCCTATTGGTACATGACCACTGCTGACCCTCCCACCTGCTCCACACAGACATACTATCGATAGTCCTTCCACTTACTCCAAACAAAATAACAAGAATGCGAAAGATTAGCATGTAACGTTAAATACACATATAATTCTTGTTGGTGAATAAAACGGCTTAGTTGAAATGACACCATAAAATAAAAGAAATTTCTGTTTAATTTAGGTTTCGTTGCACAGGAGATATAACATGCCTAACTTCAACTTTGCATATTCCCACGATAAATATATATTGTGCATAAATCAGTTAGCATTAATAAATCATAGCTATTGCTAACTAGATTCCACAGAAATAACCTTTAGTATATTCTACAACATGTTCTTGACTGTGATAATAGAAATGTGTTACACCTACTAGCTATAACGTTGTAAATATAATGTTAAATATATTTCAGTGGTTTTCTGATATACAGTTTCAATTTAAAATATATCATAACCCAGTGTTAAGTGAATAATATAAATTAAATAATATTGTTTTTATAAAACTAACGTTTGTCTTTTTTTGTAAATTGTTATTTATCTTTTTCTAATTTTAATTCCAGCATCCATCGTACTATCTTTGTTATACCCATATTTATCTTTGAATAAATATTTTTGTAGACTCTAAAATCAGTTTGAATTATCAGTTTGTAAATTTATCACTATAATTTAAAATGAAATAGCTATTTTATCTGTAAGTCCTGCGTAATACAAGGGCCCAAACGACCGGGGGAGGGAGGAGACGGAAAGTGATGGTTTGTTAGCGTGGGACTAATAAGTTCTCTCGTTTTATTTGGAGAATTAACGCGTTACATTTCAGTTCACTTTGTTAGCTTTCTGTTTGGTTTTCTTTAATTAAAACGGGGGTTTGTTGAATCTTTAAACGTTTTTATGGCATATTTTTTGTGTTAATTTTTTACAAGCTTCGTTAAAAGGTGAGCATACATAATAAATAATGAAGCAGTTGTTCTCTATAAAAAAAAAAAACTTCATGTTATAAAGTTCCCTGGTTCCCTTACAGTTCACATAAATAAATATGAAAACATACATTAATCACGTGCGATCAAGAATTTTAACCAAATTTATATTACTTCTCAAAGGATCAATCACAACTAAGAAGACATACAATATCTAAGCACACAATAGATGAATTATCAAGCTAAATTTTAAAAATCATAAGTGTTAAATTTATCAGTAGTGTAAGTGGCTGACCATATTATGTGGAACAGAACGTCGGCTTACTTAGTTAGGAATTCGAACCTTGGACCTTGCACTCCGCAATCCAAAGTTTTAGCCACTGAATCACCACACTAAATCGTCTCTTATGTGAAACAATGAATGAAACGTCAAGAACATGAATTTAAACTTACCTTCTTGCTTATTAAATTCAGATTTTCCATAAACAATTAGTACACTACTCAATCAACAATAATGCTAATCGCTCGTTATCGAACTTTACTATCGAAAATCGTTCTTTGTCACCATATTCAATATAATGTATCGTAACTTGTAATAAGTGTCCTGTTTTAAGTTTAGTATGTGGGTTGGGTCTAGATATCGCGAAAAAAACATTTATGCCATGATTTATTATTCGATCCTGTACGACGAAGTGAGAGGTTGAAGGGATCTCTGCTGTACGACGAAGTGAAGGGATCTCTTCTGTACGTCGAAGTGAGAGGTTGAAGGGATCTATGCTGTACGACGAAGTGAAGGGATCTATGCTGTACGACGAAGAGAGAGGTTGAAGGGATCTCTGCTGTACGACGAAGTGAAGGGATCTCTTCTGTACGTTGAAGTGAGAGGTTGAAAGGATCTATGCTGTACGACGAAGTGAAGGGATCTATGCTGTACGGTGAAGAGAGAGGTTGAATGGATCTCTGCTGTACGATGAAGTGAGAGGCAGAAGTGGTCTATGCTGTACGACGAAGTGAGAGGTTGAAGGGATCTATGCTGTACGGCGAAATGAGAGGTTAAAGGGATCTCTGCTGTACGACGAAATGAGAGGTTGAAGGGATCTCTGCTGTACGACGAAATGAGAGGTTGAAGGGATCTCTGCTGTACGACGAAATGAGAGGTTGAAGGGATCTCTGCTGTACGACGAAATGAGAGGTTGAAGGGATCTCTGCTGTACGGCGAAATGAGAGGTTGAAGGGATCTCTGCTGTACGACGAAATGAGAGGTAGAAGGGATCTCTGCTGTACCCGGTGACTGCTTAGGTTGTGTACTTTGTAACAGCAATATGTCAGGCAGTATATGTTGGGCAGCCAAGTGTGTAAGGGCAGAGTGAGTAGTTGTATGTAAGGTACGTGCCTGGAATGGATTCATGTATAATACGCGGTAAGAGGGTTGGTTAGGAAAGGATGGTTACGAGAGTATCTTGAGAATGTAAGTTATGAGTGGTTGGAAAGGTTTTGGATTGTTTGAATAGTTAAAACAAGTACAGTCAAAATACCCCTTATGTAAAGGGGTTGATAGGGCTATATAATGTAGTAATATATGGCAGTACAGTACTAACATAAGACAATACTAATTATAAATTTGGGCTTGATTTAATGTTTTAACAGGTTAAGAAGTAATAAAAAGAACGTATGGCAAGTAAAGTATCCAATTATGCAAATGGGAAATATAATTGTTATTGGGGCTGACTTAATATAAATTATATCTTAGCGTTTTTTTTTTAATGAAATTGATTCTGTTTTAAATCTAAAAAACCACAATTATTAACTTGTAATACAAATTTTTCTCATTATTTATATTTAGATCGTGTAGTTACTATATGTGTATTTAACTATAATAAATCCGTTATCAATTCTTCAGATTTTAAGTGGCTACTCATTAATTATGTATAAATCTATAAATAAGCGTATTGCTTAGTGTATTTAACCAGTCTCTAAATACACAAAGAAACAGAATTTCCACAAGTAAAATGCGAGTACTTCTTTATGTATTATCAGTTGTACATAGGGTGTGTAGTGAAGTATATACTTATGTACAGCCATTCACCCTTGAGTGACGAATCACTCGACTCTATTCAGATACATTAAATGTCGTTAGAAAATGAAGATGAGCTGTCAAATCCCTTAGGTAACTCTCGTATACGTGTAGGGCTTAAAGTTATTGTTAGGTGTTAGAAAGTTGCCATATCCCTTAGGTAAAGAAGAGATGATAGAACTTTCTTGCAGATTTAAGCCCCGTTTATGAGATGTTTATTTTTAAAACCCCTTGAGTAAAGGGAGGTATGTGTTGTGTGTATCGGAGCAGTATCGTAGGGACCATGTAAGTCTACACATACATATAATCTTTATTGTTTAGGCTAGTTAAATATTTTATAAATATTTATGTTTTATTCTTATTTAATCATGGTTATTACTTTATTTTAGCTATTGATGTTAGTTTTGTTGTTATCGTATGTAAGTTTTACCATTTCATCATTTTTTTTAGTGTGGTTAGTTACCATTTATTAATTATACTTACCATTAATTTATTAATGTTATAATTACCAGTAATAGTCATCCTGATTTCAAATATGTAATGCGTTTTGTAAAATTTGAGTAACTGTCGGAAGAATAAATGAATACATTGGGAGGTCTTTGGGTTGTCCCAGTTTATGCAAAGCTGTCAATGTCGAGGTATCATTTATAGTGTTCAAAGTTTGGAAAGAGTACTAAATATCTTGTGGTAAAGGGAGTATGGGCCACTCTTTTATATGTGTGCAAAATGAAAGAAACGTCATGAAGCCCCCCCCCCCATGTCAAACAAAGGAAACCTTAACTATTAGAAGAGTCGTATTTATGTAAACGTAAATTAGTAAGTGTGATAACGAACTACCGTGTGATAAGGTAAGATTATATGACGTAGAGCAACAAAAAAACGTCATTTGATACTGATGTTTTGATTGAGAATTGAAGCAGTGATATTAAACTTGTTATTAACGGCATAATCATAATCCCATCAGTGTTTGATGGAAACAATTACGATGTAACCTCTACGATGTAACTATGCATCACATACTCTGGAAGGTTCACATACATTTAATAATATATTACTTTTTAGTCGAACTACATTATGACATCAAACGAAAAATTAAATTATTAAATTAATTAATATTAGTGGACTAAATAAAGTCAAACGTTATGGCATTGAATCTATATTTTTCTCTACAAAATTGTGATTTTTGAGAATTTTTAGTCATATTTATTCCAAACTACAATGCAATTACATTATGGTGTTGTATACTTTACGACACTATGTAAATCGACGCTATGTAAAACATTATATATGTTAGCAAATCGGCTTAAAGGAGCCACTTCGCTCCACGAAACGCTAAAAACATGGGTTTCCACTTCAACGATTCACTTCGTAGTAATGATCGCATCGTAACACTTAAAGTGTCATTAGATAGGCGAAGAACTTTTTTTTTTTTAAACTGAGTTTTTAAATAATTTTTGACAGTTAAATGTGTGAAACTTTACATGTCATGCTTGACGATTTTCAATTTAAAATCTCATATTATCAACTTATGGTCCACTAGATGGGATCTTTAATACTCAAACAATGTTCACTATAACTCATTACAATAATAAACATGAACCGTACAGTTGAAATAGAAAAGCACGTTTTGGCCCACTGGTGGTAAAATTGCAAAGCTACTTAAGGGCTGTCTGGGCCTTTTGACATCTTAGCGGTGAAACGGCCACGTTAACCCTGACGCAATAGTGACATATGGATATATACTATATATTTTAAATTCGTGAATTGTGTTTGTAATAAACATCACATCGAATATGAGGGAAATAGACTATATAAGTTGTGAAATATTAAAAGAGAGCGAAAGAGCTAACAAGCATCCACACGGATTGTAGGGGATGAGATACGGACTTGAATCCATGTATGTGAGAGGAGAGAGAGGCGGTATCAAGCATTAAAGGTGACAAAGTATTTAAAGGCGTCAAGCCTGGATTGGGAAGGGATGTTATCAAGTGTTAGGGGTGAGTTATAGAAGAGTAACTTGGCCCTATCACGTCGTAAAATTGCTTTGTAAACTTAATATAGATTAGGACATTTTTGGATCCTTATCCGAACAGTTAATCCATGCACCCCGTCAGGTAGTTACAATTACGTAACCAAGAAATCTGATTACATTTTGTAAGACGTCTTTATTTTACTCCGCAATGTTAAATAAAGTTAACAGTTAAATAAAGTTAAGTTAATAACAGTTGTTTAGACTTCAGGTTCATTCTAATGTACACCCACCCATCCGTCCATACATGTACTATTCATTGGCCCACCCACTCGCCCATACACGTACTATTACATTGATCCATCCACCCGCCCATACACATACTATTACTATTATTATCAAAACTACGGTTCATCCGTACAATTTGACACCTAATACACAACACTGTATGTAAATAAACTTATACTAAACGATAGAATTGTTTAGCAATTATGATAATTAGGTCATTTTGAAAATAGAACCAATTATATTTAAAAACAAATATTATTGACTTTTATCGTGTGTCATTAAATCATGATACAAACGTCAAATTGTATTCAGTATAAGTCTCAATTAATTGTTTTTTCATGTGTAATGGGGCTGGAAAAGTCTGCCATTTTGGATCTACTCCTCAAACACCAATTTAAAAGGATAAACTAATTTTTTGACATACAATTATTTTTTATGTGTCATTTTGTAAGTACTGTTTTTGAATGGAGAATTTTGATTGTTTAACATATTTTAACTTTTTATTTTAATGTTTGTAATACAAGTACTTAAATTTAAAAACCAGTAGAAACAAAAACACCAACAAATTGCAAACAAAAACTATAGGAATCAATATGAAGTATTTATTCAAGAAATTTTGGAAATTCGAATTAATCAAATTGGCTAATGAACAAACTCTTTAAAGGATTTCCCATGAAATTGGTTTTCTTGGTTTAACTATAGTCTAATGTAGGCTACGCAGCGGGAAGCTTACTCTTGAGAAAAACTCCAACTGGCAGAGCTAGCGCTCCTAGTGGTTGTAACGCAGAGCTATGGCAGTTTACTAACGTTGCAATTAATTAATTGAGTGTAAATACTTAAATCGTTTATTTACTTACCACGCCAGCTGATTGCTACACCACCGCTAGGATCGCTAGCATCGCTGGTTGGCAAGAAAAACGGCTGAGCTTCGCTACTGTATGTTTTATATTATACTGTAGTTTAACATGATTTCATAGATAATAAGTTCACGCTGGCCGGAAACCACAACTAATCACTCCAACCCACCTTTTGTGAAGTATTTAGACAATGTACACATAGCTAAACGCAATCAAAACAACTGTGGAAATTTTATCAAAGTACACTTTTCAGTTTAGGTATATTCGCATTTTTATTCTAAATTGGTGAAAGTGTTAACTATCCTAGCAATCTATCATCGTAAATTATCTTCCACAAAAACTTCTGTTTCATAGTATAAGTATTTGTTATTGACGTATGCATGAATTCACACTCCATGTGCCGGAACGTATTGTTGATACAGTGGCCGGACGTTGATAGCGAGCCACGCTCGAGGACTAGTAGATAGTGTTCAAGTAGTGGGTTTGTGCTTTGTTGTTCTCTTGGTTTAAGTATCGTGAGACATACTTACCAAGTTCTAGTGGCAACTCAATGTCATGGAAGGATGTGAATTAGGAACAGGTAGGGGTATTCCCTGAGTATACTAAATCATGTAATCATGTTATAGCCCTTGCTCTGTTTTATCTCAAATTTGGTTTTACGTAACAGTTATTAAATAAACATGCTTCAGAATCACCTAAAAAGTTGTAATGAGTTTTAAAATACACCTTTAATAATATAATTTTTTGTATTATTTCACTAATTCAAATACCTTTTAATTTGAATACGTATTTCTTATAAGTTATACAAAAATTCTAAACATACAATAATAACGCATTACTCAATGAAACTTATGTATCTTTTACGATATGTTACTTTTTTATTCATCTTCAAAGCTAATAATATTTACTTATATACTTCAATGTTTTACCGTTTATTTAACTACGCATGCCATATTTTCACAATTTTTTAAATTGTGTATAAGTTTGTAATATTCAACATACAATCAAAATGATAGACTGTATGAAACTGAGACATTCTCTAATGACTTAGTTAAAACGTTTAAGAATAAGAGTGGTAATTATGACATAAAAACACATAGATAAAATGTATACTTAGGTATTTCTTTCTTACTTAAATTCTATTGTATACGTTCTGGTAAATTATGTTAGAAATAACATTTTAAGTAACAACTCAACGTATTTGCCCACGTTACATTATACTGAAAAAACTGAGTGCAGAGAAAGATTATTTAAGAAATACAAATACATGTATCTGTTTGTAACTATTAGATAAATATGAAAAAGAATAGTTCAAAAATATCATGTTTGCCAACTTTGTAAATTTGAAAAAAACATTAACAAAACGTCCTTGAATAATTTGTTACATTATTCTTAGAAATGACATTATTTCATCTTTTTAAATTAGTGGTAGCATATCAACCCAAAAACCCAAGAATTTTCGGAAATACCCTATATATGAATCAAGCAAGACCTTTAAATTATAACGACGATTAGATAATATTTATATTGAAAATTACTTGTTCATTAATGTTATTTTAATGTTGATTATTGGATAACAAAATATCACTTAATTTGTCATTATGTGTGTTTTTTTCTAAGTAAAAATGTATACCCATTGGAACTTTTGCATTTCCTGTACAAAAATAAAGTAACAAAGTATTTTTTGTATGCATAGTGAATGGTCAATTTAAGTGAGATAAAACAAAAAAAACCTGTGGGATACAATTTTGTTCTTAAAAGTTTTTTCAAGTAATGTGTTCCCTCCACTGTAGATATTTCAAATATGGAGCTGTTTTTCCTTGCTAATTTATTTCATTATTCTTATTGACAGTTAGACGTATCAATATAAAGTAGTCCCAAATTCGTAAGAACAATATTAACACCTGGTGGATTATATTTTACCAAATAATATATTAAAAAAGTGGATGGGGTTGAAAGGGTAGACGGTCGGAGGAGTCTCATGAATTCGCTGGTCACGTCTCCCTCCAACATTTCCACTTATATTAAAAACGAAACAATAAAAACCTCGTCACATTTACGGTGCTGAATCCATGCACCCTCCCCCTTGTCCATGCACCCTCCATGCTTGTTTGATGTGCATTTCATTAACACAAATTGTCCAAAGCAATACTATAAACACCGTTATTTTTTGCGAAATTCTCCCATTAGTTGTTAAAAACTGCTGTCATCTTGTCTGGTGTCTTGTTTTTATTTTTAACTGTAATACAATATCCGTTTGCGCTTTATTACAAATATTGCTCTCCTTTAAATAAAAAATAACTTTAAAAAATACTTCTACTAGCTTAGCTCAAAATAGTAGTGACATTCACTTATAATCTGACTACAAATTATTTACAATGAAATATTATTCATTTAAAAGAAAAAAGTGTTGTTTTATATAGGTTTTTTTTTTTAATTAGTGTATATTTACGTGGTGCACATTAATCTGGTTTAAAATTTCTTTTTATTAAGCATTTTAATGCATTTTAAGTGTATTGATTACTTCAGTCAAAATCAAGTGACGCATGTTTGCTAAGAACCTTGGCTATTGAATTCATTAAAACGGTACTCATTGAAGAACTTTGTTCCATTACAGAGATATGTTGGTAATGTTAGGATATGCGATGTGAGGTGAAGTTAGGTTAGTCCAGACTAATGATCAGTTTTTCCTTTTCTCCGGGAATAGATTTATTTATATAGACAAACATCCCAATAAAGTTATGCTAGCAACAAACAAACTACAAAGTTTATTTAAATTTTATCCATGAATAAACTTTAGATTGTTTGATCAAAGCATGTTATCGTTAATTATTGTAGTCAGACCATTAATAAATTTTAAATATCTTTCATCTTATAATTTAAAGAGAACGCAACGTTAGTTTAGTTTTTTTGTGCTATGCAATTAGTTTATCTTCTTTAGTTCGTCAAAATAAGGTTAGTGTTGAGTATTATCTTTAGTATAACTATAGAGTTATAGATGTTAACATATTTACATAGAGGTCAGATGTTGCACCAAACTTTATTGCACTAAGGTAAATTCCATAGAGATTTAAAAAAAGTTAAAGATCGTTTTATTCTACCAGGTGAAGTTAATATAATACTAAGAAGCCCTCTCTAACACTTAACCTGAGGACCAACGGCTTTACGTGACTTCCGAACCACGGGAGCGGCAGGGCAAAACTACTAATGGTTATATCGGGAATCAAACCTGGACCGATCTTGTGGCAAGCCAACGCCTTAGCCCCTTACCTACGGCCTCTCCTAGACCAAAAAGATAATGAGATTACACCGTTCTTTTTTGTTTATTTATTTATTATTATTATTTTTTTTTTTTTTTTTAAGGTAAAATTTCAGATACTCAAACCCCACTCACCAATAACGAAATATTTAGTGGTGAAGGAAATTTAAAAATATATTTTAAAAGAAGGAAAAAATAAAAGAACAAACATTCTATATTTCGTTTGTCTACAAAATGTAAGGTTGGATCGGAAGCATGAATCTAAGCGCATTTAGTACAGTTTAGCAAAGTTCTTTTACTTTAAAAAATTGTTGTCATGAAGACATTTAGTGAATTTACTTGAAACTTAAGTGCTGAAATGTATTCACAAATAACACTTACATATAATTATTGTGAATATTAGAATGAATCAAAGCTCTGTAATATTCGCTCTTTAATCATCACTACACATTTCTAAAAATATAATTTGAAAAATTCTAGCGTGTATATCTACTTAATCCTGAAAAATATATGAAAACGTCATAGAATATCATATTTAATATTTTTAGTCCTTGATTGTAACAAATTGTATATATCTTATCGAAATAGTCTTAAATTATTATAAATACAGTGAGATACAACACTAAAATATTAAATGTACAATCCGAATTAGTTTCATCGTAGAAAATATAAATTTTCACATCAAAACCACAATAAATTCCAGAAGTTTTCTTATTCTATTACTTATTTATTTTAAATATGTTTTTGTTTATATCATTATGCAATTCTGCTTTAATTAAATCTTTAAGTTTTACTTTTAGTATAAACCTTAATTAAATGTAGTTTTTTGCTAATCCTTATTCTTTATCAATATATTCCTGTACTATATGCTACCGAATTCTCAAGGTCAGATGAATTAAATACATAGAAATTAAGCCCAATATAAACATATTGTGGAAGAAATATGGTTTTTAAGATGTTCATTATTGTGGTTAGTTAATAAGTTCCTACCATTGAAATCATTGGTCGTGATATAAAATTGTTCAAAGTACAAATTTAATTTTTTTATAACTACTTTTTCTACACGTAACTGAAGGGATTTTTTTATTTTTTTATGTATAAATATGTATAATTTTAAATGTAAAACTATCTTTTTTTACCTATAAAATTATAAATATTGTTACATTTAAAAAAAGAAAACATATTAATTCCTTCAGTTAAGTGTAAAAAACATAGTTAAAAATTAAATTTGTACTCTGAGAGGTTTTGTCTCTTAGTTGATTTCAAATTAGATAAATTCACCATTTCATAAGGCCACAAGTTCTAATGTAGTGGTTGACAAATTTTTTGTATTTTTCCTGTCTCTAGGGAAGTTACATTAACTAATTTTGATTATAAAATTGGTTAGTAAATAATTAACTCACCGAAAACCAATTGCACCCCCTTAATAGTAATTAATTGATAAAATACTCATACCAGAAATTGTTGGAGTAATTAGTGATTTGCTTACATTGGGTGTGGTGACCCAGAAACCATCCAGCCAGAACGTTGAGGGGCAGATACAAGTTCTAATTAAACCAGTGTCCAAGGGTTTACTCTGTTAACTATAGTAGTTCGTTATTTGTATTTTGTTAGGGGAACATGGAAAACATAGTTTTTGTGAAGTCATGTTCAACTTAATTAATTTATAACTTTGTCATTCTTTTGCTAAATTTCAAAAATCTGGAAATTGATTCCGCGTAAATTGTTATTTGTTGTTGTGTTTAAAGTAATCATAATATTTTTTACCTAAAATGTAAATCTCTAATCAATTATTTATAAACAATAACTTTAATCTGGCATTTTCGTTGTTTTATTTACCACTAATATAAATTCGGCTATGAAAATATAACTAATTTAAGGTAAGTCCTCAAATATTATCATATTTTTAATCATATTTTTACGTTTGGTAATTATAATGAACTTTTGTACAGATCAATACTACTGTACGTGTCAGGGAGGGTGGGTGGGTCAATACCACTTTACGTGTCAGGGAGGGTGGGTGGTTCAGTATCCACTGTACGTGTATGGGTATACAATGAGAACGATGGAAGTTATGTACCTAATTGTTTATTTCAACTTAAGTTTTAAATGTGTAAAAATGTTTTACAAGGTTACAAGGGTTTTAAGGTGCATATTTCACTTGAAGGGGTCTATACAAGAACTCCAAATATGGTAAAAACAAAAATATAACTGTAGGAAGACATTAACCATATAAATTATAATTAATTGTACCTTAATTATTGTCTATGTACCGTTAACACAATAATTACGGACAGAATGTACGTGTTTCAATAAAGGTTTACATATTACACAGGCTCACTCACACTTTTAAAATATCAATATTTAGATTCTTATAAAATAGACGACAAGTTCTAAATAAACTAAAATATTTTTATATCATTCTAATTAAAATAATACGTTAGGAAATGAAGAAATATTACATTTTTCCAACCTTATTTAGACAAAATGTAATGTTTAGAAACTTAACTCGTAATTCTTTTATAAAATTATAAAAATTTTCCTCCTTGTCCAAGCAAGCATATTTTGAAGCATGGGCATATACAAAAAAATGCTTTCGATTTTTAGTATAGTTATTTTATTTATAACTTGACTATGTATTTTTATTTTACTTTTGTATGCCGTGACGTTGTTTAAGTAGTATACAAACTTTATATGTGACAATGGTTCAACGTATTTAGCAGTTGTTAAATAGATCTATTGGATGTGGCCTTCTAAGTGCTAATCACTGGGCCAGGCAAACCTTACGAGAATGTCGTACATTTAACACCATCGTTATCAATAAAACTATATATTTTCGAAAGTAAACACTTGAAAGTGAAAATATATTACAAATATCATAATAATTTTATTTGTTAATTGTTAATACCGTAGTACAAAATTGGCATTAATTAAATATTATAAGTGTTTAAAACGTAGATTAAGCTTACAAAACTTTTTAATATCCATTAGGCTAAGGTTTCCAGAAGAAAAACTGAGACCAATATCTGCTTGGTGACGTCACAGTCAGCTGGGAGGTGTTACCGCCATCTGTCGCCTGCACCAGCTGATAAGCTCGCTAAACTGCACTGAATTTACACCACCATTCCCTGAGTGAACATTTTATCGTGAAATACATTCGTCAAATTCTTAAAATTAGCAACTCAATTATAATTACAAGAGTGTTCAGATTACAAAACTTGATAAAATGATTAATACCATTGTACATGTATAAAAGGGTGAATGGGTTAATACAGTGAACAGTTATATTTCATTAAATAATAACAGATGAGAAAGATGTAATATTGTTTTTAATTTATAGCCCTTGATTTCTTAAATTTTATGTTTATTAAGATAGCACTTAGAAATATTTTTATATTTATTGAACAAAATTATCTTTCGAGATCGAAATCGATTTTTTTTCAGTAAACATCAAAAGATTGTTATCTTTATATATTGTTACGAAGGGACCCAATTCCCTTCGTATTACATGAATTCATGCTGAGTACTGCTGAGGCAAGAAGAGGGGGAAGACCGGGAATTGATGTAAAGGTGGACAGACGGAGAGCGGAAGCCGAGCGACCCGTGTGGACCGAAGGGCCCAGGGAGAGGCGATGGACATCCCGACACCCTCAGACACTTGAAGACACGGCTAACTATCAGGTTGACGTTGTGTATTTTATGTCCGCGTAGGGCAGTTGTTGTAGAAGCTTTGGTAGGGTCAAGGGAGTAGCGGTACCGCCCAAAAAGAAATTAAAGGTAAGATAAATATTTTTGTTTGGTTCTTATTTTATCCTCTGAGCTACTAACCCCCTAAGCGATCCCCTTCACTGGAGGGGGACGTGACAATATACCCAATTAAAGCAATTAAGGTATATAAATGTCAAAGAATATTAAATCTTTCTCATCTGTAATTATTTAATGAAATATAAATGTTAACCTTTATTAATTTAGGAACTACTTTTCTTGGACGTTGTTAGTTTATTTATACATTAATAAAACGCTGTTCGTCAAGACATGGGCGATTAAAAGTAGCGAATGACAGAGATTATTGAAGAGGAACTAGTGTAGTCATTGACACTGACAACAGTCGACTGTTCCTCAACCAACGGCTGTTTATCGATAACCCAATAACCTGGCCAACTGAGGGATTTTAAGTTAAGTGGAATCCGAGCCACCTGATAAGTTCCTCCCTTGCACGACACCCTAGTCCTGGCAGTCAACCCACATGGAACTGCAGACTTCAATGATGGTATGAAGTGGTCTGAGATATCCCACAAGAAGCTGGGTTACAGCACTATGCCACAGTGTTCCCTGTGGATCCAAGCCACCTAACAAGTTTTCCTCCCTTGCACGACATCCTAGTCCTGGCAGTCAACCCACGTGGAACTGCAGACTTCAATGATGGTATGAAGTGGTCTGAGATATCCCACAAGAAGCTGGGTTACAGCACTATGCCACAGTGTTCCCTGTGGATCCGAGCCACCTAACAAGTTTTCCTCCCTTGCACGACATCCTAGTCCTGGCAGTCAACCCACGTGGAACTGCAGACTTCAGTGATGGTATGAAGTGGTCTGAGATATCCCACAAGAAGCTGGGTTACAGCACTATGCCACAGTGTTCCCTGTGGATCCGAGCCACCTAACAAGTTTTCCTCCCTTGCACGACATCCTAGTCCTGGCAGTCAACCCACGTGGAACTGCAGACTTCAATGATGGTATGAAGTAGTCTGAGATATCCCACAAGAAGCTGGGTTACAGCACTATGCCACAGTGTTCTCTGTGGATCCGAGCCACCTAACAAGTTTCCTCCCTTGCACGACACCCTAGTCCTGGCAGTCAACCCACGTGGAACTGCAGACTTCAGTGATGGTATGAAGTGGTCTGAGATATCCCACAAGAAGCTGGGTTACAGCACTATACCACAGTGTTCTCTGTGGATCCGAGCCACCTAACAAGTTTTCTCCCTTGCACGACATCCTAGTCCTGGCAGTCAACCCACGTGGAACTGCAGACTTCAATGATGGTATGAAGTGGTCTGAGATATCCCACAAGAAGCTGGGTTACAGCACTATCCACAGTGTTCCCTGTGGATCCGAGCCACCTAACAAGTTTTCTCCCTTGCACGACATCCTAGTCCTGGCAGTCAACCCACGTGGAACTGCAGACTTCAATGATGGTATGAAGTAATCTGAGATATCCCCCAAGAAGCTGGGTTACAGCACTATCCACAGTGTTCCCTGTGAATCTGAGCCACCTAACAAGTTTCCTCCCTCCCTTGCACGACACCCTAGTCCTGGCAGTCAACCCACGTAGAACTGCAGACTTCAATGATGGTATGAAGTGGTCTGAGATATCCCACAAGAAGCTGGGTTACAGCACTATCCACAGTGTTCCCTGTGGATCCGAGCCACCTAACAAGTTTCCTCCCTTGGACGACACCCTAGTCCTGGCAGTCAACCCACGTGGAACTGCAGACTTCAATGATGGTATGAAGTAATCTGAGATATCCCCCAAGAAGCTGGGTTACAGCACTATCCACAGTGTTCCCTGTGGATCCGAGCCACCTAACAAGTTTTCTCCCTTGCACGACATCCTAGTCCTGGCAGTCAACCCACGTGGAACTGCAGACTTCAATGATGGTATGAAGTGGTCTGAGATATCCCACAAGAAGCTGGGTTACAGCACTATCCACAGTGTTCCCTGTGGATCCGAGCCACCTAACAAGTTTTCTCCCTTGCACGACATCCTAGTCCTGGCAGTCAACCCACGTGGAACTGCAGACTTCAATGATGGTATGAAGTGGTCTGAGATATCCCACAAGAAGCTGGGTTACAGCACTATCCACAGTGTTCCCTGTGGATCCGAGCCACCTAACAAGTTTTCTCCCTTGCACGACATCCTAGTCCTGGCAGTCAACCCACGTGGAACTGCAGACTTCAATGATGGTATGAAGTAATCTGAGATATCCCCCAAGAAGCTGGGTTACAGCACTATCCACAGTGTTCCCTGTGAATCTGAGCCACCTAACAAGTTTCCTCCCTTGCACGACACCCTAGTCCTGGCAGTCAACCCACGTAGAACTGCAGACTTCAATGATGGTATGAAGTGGTCTGAGATATCCCACAAGAAGCTGGGTTACAGCACTATCCACAGTGTTCCCTGTGGATCCGAGCCACCTAACAAGTTTCCTCCCTTGGACGACACCCTAGTCCTGGCAGTCAACCCACGTGGAACTGCAGACTTCAATGATGGTATGAAGTGGTCTGAGATATCCCCCAAGAAGCTGGGTTACAGCACTATCCACAGTGTTCCCAGTGGATCCGAGCCACCTAACAAGTTTCCTCCCTTGCACGACACCCTAGTCCTGGCAGTCAACCCACGTGGAACTGCAGACTTCATTGATGGTATGAAGTGGTCTGAGATATCCCACAAGAAGCTGGGTTACAGCACTATACCACAGTGTTCTCTGTGGATCCGAGCCACCTAACAAGGTTCCTCCCTTGCACGACACCCTAGTCCTGGCAGTCAACCCACGTGGAACTGCAGACTTCAGTGATGGTATGAAGTGGTCTGAGATATCCCACAAGAAGCTGGGTAACAGCACTATCCACAGTGTTCCCTGTGGATCCAAGCCACCTAACAAGTTTTCTCCCTTGCACGACATCCTAGTCCTGGCAGTCAACCCACGTGGAACTGCAGACTTCAATGATGGTATGAAGTGGTCTGAGATATCCCACAAGAAGCTGGGTTACAGCACTATCCACAGTGTTCCCTGTGGATCCAAGCCACCTAACAAGTTTCCTCCCTTGCACGACACCCTAGTCCTGGCAGTCAACCCACGTAGAACTGCAGACTTCAATGATGGTATGAAGTGGTCTGAGATATCCCACAAGAAGCTGGGTTACAGCACTATCCACAGTGTTCCCTGTGGATCCGAGCCACCTAACAAGTTTCCTCCCTTGCACGACACCCTAGTCCTGGCAGTCAACCCACGTGGAACTGCAGACTTCAATGATGGTATGAAGTGGTCTGAGATATCCCCCAAGAAGCTGGGTTACAGCACTATACCACAGTGTTCTCTGTGGATCCGAGCCACCTACAAGTTTCCTCCCTTGCACGACACCCTAGTCCTGGCAGTCAACCCACGTGGAACTGCAGCCTTCAATGATGGTATGAAGTGGTCTGAGATATCCCCCAAGAAGCTGGGTTACAGAACTATCCACAGTGTTCCCTGTGGATCCGAGCCCCCTAACAAGTTTCCTCCCTTGCACGACACCCTAGTCCTGGCAGTCAACCCACGTGGAACTGCAGACTTCAATGATGGTATGAAGTGGTCTGAGATATCCCACAAGAAGCTGGGTTACAGCACTATGCCACAGTGTTCTCTGTGGATCCGAGCCACCTAACAAGTTTCCTCCCTTGCACGACACCCGTCCTGGCAGTCAACCCACGTGGAACTGCAGACTTCAATGATGGTATGAAGTGGTCTGAGATATCCCACAAGAAGCTGGGTTACAGCACTATACCACAGTGTTCTCTGTGGATCCGAGCCACCTAACAAGTTTCCTCCCTTGCACGACACCCTAGTCCTGGCAGTCAACCCACGAGGAACTACAGACTTCATTGATGGTATGAAGTGGTCTGAGATATCCCACAAGAAGCTGGGTTACAGCACTATCCACAGTGTTCCCTGTGAATCCGAGCCACCTAACAAGTTTCCTCCCTTGCACGACACCCTAGTCCTGGCAGTCAACCCACGTGGAACTGCAGACTTCAATGATGGTATGAAGTGGTCTGAGATATCCCCCAAGAAGCTGGGTTACAGCACTATCCACAGTGTTCCCTGTGGATTCGAGCCACCTAACAAGTTTTCTCCCTTGCACGACATCCTAGTCCTGGCAGTCAACCCACGTGGAACTGCAGACTTCAATGATGGTATGAAGTGGTCTGAGATATCCCCCAAGAAGCTGGGTTACAGCACTATCCACAGTGTTCCCTGTGGATCCGAGCCACCTAACAAGTTTCCTCCCTTGCACGACACCTTAGTCCTGGCAGTCAACCCACGTAGAACTGCAGACTTGAATGATGGTATGAAGTGGTCTGAGATATCCCACAAGAAGCTGGGTTACAGCACTATCCACAGTGTTCCCTGTGGATCCGAGCCACCTAACAAGTTTCCTCCCTTGCACGACACCCTAGTCCTGGCAGTCAACCCCCGTGGAACTGCAGACTTCAATGATGGTATGAAGTGGTCTGAGATATCCCCCAAGAAGCTGGGTTACAGCACTATACCACAGTGTTCTCTGTGGATCCGAGCCACCTACAAGTTTCCTCCCTTGCACGACACCCTAGTCCTGGCAGTCAACCCACGTGGAACTGCAGACTTTAATGATGGTATGAAGTGGTCTGAGATATCCCACAAGAACCTGGGTTACAGAACTATCCACAGTGTTCCCTGTGGATCCGAGCCACCTAACAAGTTTCTTCCCTTGCACGACACCCTAGTCCTGGCAGTCAACCCACGTGGAACTGCAGACTTCAATGATGGTATGAAGTGGTCTGAGATATCCCACAAGAAGCTGGGTTACAGCACTATGCCACAGTGTTCTCTGTGGATCCGAGCCACCTAACAAGTTTCCTCCCTTGCACGACACCCTAGTCCTGGCAGTCAACCCACGTGGAACTGCAGACTTCAATGATGGTATGAAGTGGTCTGAAATATCCCACAAGAAGCTGGGTTACAGCACTATACCACAGTGTTCTCTGTGGATCCGAGCCACCTAACAAGTTTCCTCCCTTGCACGACACCCTAGTCCTGGCAGTCAACCCACGTGGAACTGCAGACTTCATTGATGGTATGAAGTGGTGTGAGATATCCCACAAGAAGCTGGGTTACAGCACTATACCACAGTGTTCTCTGTGGATCCGAGCCACCTAACAAGTTTCCTCCCTTGCACGACACCCTAGTCCTGGCAGTCAACCCACGTGGAACTGCAGACTTCAGTGATGGTATGAAGTGGTCTGAGATATCCCCCAAGAAGCTGGGTTACAGCACTATCCACAGTGTTCTCTGTGGATCCGAGCCACCTAACAAGTTTCCTCCCTTGCACGACACCCTAGTCCTGGCAGTCAACCCACGTGGAACTGCAGACTTCAATGATGGTATGAAGTGGTCTGAGATATCCCACAAGAAGCTGGGTTACAGCACTATACCACAGTGTTCTCTGTGGATACGAGCCACCTAACAAGTTTCCTCCCTTGCACGACACCCTAGTCCTGGCAGTCAACCCACGTGGAACTGCAGACTTCAATGATGGTATGAAGTGGTCTGAGATATCCCACAAGAAGCTGGGTTACAGCACTATGCCACAGTGTTCTCTGTGGATCCGAGCCACCTAACAAGTTTCCTCCCTTGCACGACACCCTAGTCCTGGCAGTCAACCCACGTGGAACTGCAGACTTCAATGATGGTATGAAGTGGTCTGAGATATCCCACAAGAAGCTGGGTTACAGCACTATGCCACAGTGTTCTCTGTGGATCCGAGCCACCTAACAAGTTTCCTCCCTTGCACGACACCCTAGTCCTGGCAGTCAACCCACGTGGAACTGCAGACTTCAATGATGGTATGAAGTGGTCTGAGATATCCCACAAGAAGCTGGGTTACAGCACTATGCCACAGTGTTCTCTGTGGATCCGAGCCACCTAACAAGTTTCCTCCCTTGCACGACACCCTAGTCCTGGCAGTCAACCCACGTTGAACTGCAGACTTCAATGATGGTATGAAGTGGTCTGAGATATCCCACAAGAAGCTGGGTTACAGCACTATGCCACAGTGTTCTCTGTGGATCCGAGCCACCTAACAAGTTTCCTCCCTTGCACGACACCCTAGTCCTGGCAGTCAACCCACGTGGAACTGCAGACTTCAGTGATGGTATGAAGTGGTCTGAGATATCCCACAAGAAGCTGGGTTACAGCACTATACCACAGTGTTCTCTATGTACGGTTGCTGTTGATTTAAACATGGTACTTACTACGTTATTGTAATATTAATTTTAACATTTCTTCATTTTTGTTTTTGGGGGCGTGTTCAGTGGTTCTCATCGTTAGAGATAGCACTGGTTCGAATCCGGCATAGAGTGGAAGTTAAATCAGTAATATTCACCTTGTATTGAACTGGTTCGCCCCTTTAATCTGCCTGAATAAGTTCCTCGCACAGATCAATATTCTATGGCAGAGTAAGGTTAGTAAGGCCCCTTCTTAAAATAATAATAATAATAATAATAATACAGTATTAATAATATTTAACTGTTAAGATGTTTCATTTGTAACAAATATAATATTTTATGTTCTCATAAAAATATTCTAATGAAATGTTTTTTACATAAGTTTTAGTTTTCCCCTTATATATTTTAGGTAGAGGGGATAAGAAACGGGATGGCTCTGTAATAGCATAATTATATTAATGAGTATAGAATTTCAATATTCAAAATTGCATATCTCAAATACAATCTGGGTTCTCTTCGGTCCTGAAATACGTGTATTTCTGGCCTTAAGTAATTTCACCTTTCATAACTATCTTTAAAATAGATTTCGTTTAATTGACTACTATTTTTGAAAACTGATTAATAATGTTAACATTGATCAATATAATTCAATTCATTTAAAGTTATTTATTAAAACGATGGTTGAAAGTGTTCATGTCTGGGAGTTAGAGGTGGTTAACACACACTTAACAGTTTTATGGCCATACTGGGAACCTCTGTATAATGTGTCTTTAGTGGAAAAGCATTAAGGATAATCAATTTACCAAGGATATACTTACCCTCGCCAATACTTACTCTTTACCCCTATCTGCCTCAAGGTCATCACTAACATATCATTAAATCAAATTTTAGGATGATTTTAAAATTATTAATAATATAAAACTAGGTTACTATATAGCTATATATAAATCAGTAATTTAAATAAGGATCCACACAGGATCCTTGGAGGATGTATAACAGAATACGTCATACAAAATAGGTGTGGTGTACTACTTGAACAGTACAACGAAATAGTGAGGAAAACTATCTATAAGTAATATTGAAGCCAAATACGAACTGATCTCGATTTCTAAAAAGCTACAAGATTTTGTACCATGAGACCTGGCACAAATATGATTTGTGCGTTGTGGCACAGACTGTTAGTTGCATACCAAGTAAGGATTTTGAAAAAATCTCTAAAAGAGCTAAAACTATATATATCACCACAGTGGCCAGCCAGAGCCTTTGTTACCATTAGCCATATCAATTAGTGCTTATGATGGTCCATCTTGACATAAGAGGTTTTTTCTAACAATGTAAGCATTCGATGTGAAAAAATAACAAAACCGCGGATTGTTAAACAATTTTTAATTGGTTAAGTACCTACATATAAGCTTTTCTGATTCGGTTTTTTTTTTTCATTACTTTGATTTATTTTCAGATAAATAGTCATTCACCCCAAAATAGTAAAGTTTTATTTATTTATTTGTTTACGGTTACACCATTTTCACAAGGTTGACATGCTGAAATTATAATAGTATAAATTATAAAAGTATATATGTTGTTTCTTTTTTTACTCTTGTTAAGACGCCAATTTTCAAAATATAAATGAAGTTGGATTTTTAATTAGTGTGCTGAGTGAGAACTAATAAATGTAGTCTTTTTACTATGTTAAAATGTCAACTATTCCTTTAAAATTGTTATTAATAAATAGGCCAATGACAACCGAACAATCAGAGGTTATCAGCTGGTCCTTTTCAAATTTGTTTAAACTCTTTTTGGAATTAAAATGCCCAATTTAATTTGTAAAGCTGGGTTTTAACAAACTACCGACCAATTTAATACAATACTTATGTTAAATATTTAATATCTAAATGTGGAATAGATAAGTTTGTTGATAAGCTAATAAGCAGCTGTCGGTGCACCTGGGACACAATCATTATGTTTTACTCCCTTAACACTCGCCCCCATTCATTACAATAATGGATGGGTAATTCATCAGGGTGAGAGGAGAGGGGGTTCATTGATATTCTACATTGTTTGCTCCACTTTAAAACTGCCTATCAATTACTTAGTAATTGATTTTCATTCATTAGTTAGTTACTGTTAATTTTGTCATTTATAAACAACAGTTCACACTCATTGAGGTGTTTCTATATTTTTCTGCTTTCGAGTAACATGTATAGGAGTAATACAAGTATTTGTTTTCTTATAATTGGGCACGTATATGATATAGTTTGGTTTTAGAAAGTCCTTTGAATAATTGTTTGGACAGTACACACAAAAATAAAAGTGAAATACAAATAGTGAAAATATTTCTATGCCTGATGATGGTGCCAATTGCCTTTAATTATTTTCTCTGCTTTATTTATATTTTATTTTTGTATGTCCTCCCAAAAGACATGAACAAAGGACTTTCCAAATCCAGATTTACTAACTTTGCATATTTATTAACCTAACAAACATGCTTTGGTAGATGACCTAGATAGTGCAAATTCCAAATTGCAAAACTTCAATGAAAAATCATTATTTGTAAAGTGATAATCATATTGTTTACATAAACTATATTTGAGCTAATTACAAAATCAACTTTAACAATGTAGACACGTAAAAGAATTCTCGGTTGGTTGACTTTATTACAGTGAAAATCTCGTATACTGGAGTAGTCATAGATTTGTGGACACATTCAAGTCCAATCATTCACTTACACTTTTCACATATCTAGAATTAAAGTGGTTGTTTTCAGTTTACATTGTTTTTAAGATTCAATATTTAATTGTCAGGCACACTTAACTTTTTATGACATCGCGCTAGTTTTTAAAATGCTTCTTCTGTACTACAAATTTCCCAGCACAAGTTTACATAGGCTTTTCATCAATGAATACAAATCTCCATGAAGAAAACTGACCTAACCGAGAAAAATCAGCCTCTTTTCTTAGGCAGAAATTGAAGTTTAATAAATCCCCAAAGAGTGGTTTCTCTGAATAATGGCAGCGCAAGAGAGACAGAGCTAGTCATCATACCACAGAGCACAGAATAAGAATTATTATTCTGTGCTCTGTGGGTGTGACAAAGACATAAGTAGTTGAAAATGGTTAGAAGAGTAATGCGCGCAATCTCTGTCTCTCAGAATTTCATTTAAAGAAAATCACGCTCCACACGATCTACCGATTACTGATCGAACTGGTGTTTTCAGCTCTGCACCTGAAAAAAGAAAAAAAAACTGAAATTTGAACTTAAAATCTGCACTTTTTATAGACATTTGTATTCATTGTCTTTACCCTCGATCCGTGGGAAAGTGAGCGTGGTTCCTTGAAACAGTAAGTTACAACATGTTGGAACATGCAAGGACACTTTTCACATATTTAGTGTCGTATCATAACGCTAATTTTTGGTTTGAATATGAAAATACAGTACAACCAATAAATGAAAGTGAACAATAAACAAGTCAATAGCCACATCTGCATTGCACCTGTATCGGCCATGACATTCGCTCATTGGTTTACTCACATGGAGACTGTACAATATATACTGGCTTCACTAAACCTATATGAGTTCCACAATTTTGGTTTTTATGGACTAAGTAGTTAGATTGTTTTAATTTACTTTCTATACTTACTTTTGGTAGTCTATCCATAAATTTTAATAATAATAATTAACTATATTTCTGTTGGAAATAGCATTTAACGTGATTATATTAGATACATTCCTAAAATTCATGTCCCATCATATTTTTTCTTAAAATCCGCAAAGCAGCGGATGTACAAATTCACATTTCTAAACTTTTTTATTTTGATGAAACAAAAAAATTTGTTTAGTGTTTATTAAACTGTTAAAAAACAACATAATCATGTTGTAGGTTAATAAATGCTGACTCTAAACTATTGCCTTAAAATATAGCAACTCAATTTTTAGAAATTAAAAATAAATCTGCCTGCAGAACAACGCCGACAGGATGTTACACTCACACAAAAGGCCGTGTTTGTCTGGTCGAATTGCATTAAATTTATTTTTATATACACATGCCTAAACAAAACACTATAATATGGAAAATGAACAGTTTAAAAAACATTGGTACTATTTAATTTTACCAATCAAAATAGGCAAAATTATGTGGAACCAGCAAATCCAAACAAAATGAATGACTATTCGTAAAAGCACTGTTGTCATCTTCCTAAATCCCCCCTCGCCTGATTTCTGACCTACACAGTAATTATCCATAGCCAATGTCTTGCAAAACAAAACATTACGACAACTAATTTATATTAAAGGTTTTAAAATAGCAAACCGCTTTTTTATTGAATTCTAACGATTACTTCCTCCAGTATAGTTGAGATGTGTTTGCTTAGCTATTAAAATTTATATTTAAATATTTAACTCGACTTTAATGCTAATGGATACTTATAGTTTTATTATTTTTATTGTTATTCTTAATATTTTCTATGCTCCAATATTGTTATTTCATAAAACTGTTATTAAATTTAATCCGAATTCTATAAAGTTGCAATGGATTCATAAATATACATGGACAGAATGGTAATATGAGATGAGTTATTGCTGTTGCTGGTGAATGGACGTTGGGACATGTTATATTACTTTACAGTTCATGTAATCTGTAATATAACTTAATGTTGCATTGTAAGTGTTTTTCTTTTTTCCTATTGTGTTGAATTTTAAATTTTTGAAATAAATAAAATTTAAATAAATACTAAACCAATGTTCGTTAAAATTTTCTTTTTAATATTTTATAAACGTATTTTATGTATTAGATAATTTATTTATTTTGTATATTTCAAAGCTAGTAGAGATTACAGCTAGGAGATGTAACTTTGTGAAGGGTATCAACCCCTATGAGCAAATATGTGTTACCCGAAATTTGAACTCGTATAACCACCAAGGCTAACAAGGCCTGAAATGAAATGCTTATTTGAATTTATTATTGTCTTAAATTCTTAAATTACAGGTTTCACAACAGTAATTTAAAATTCAAATTAAAATGATAACAAGTGACTAAATCTTCCCTAAAACAAAACTGTATCTAATATTTGCTCTACAAATATTACGTCTAAAATGAAATATATGATAACACTATCATTGTTTAAATAGGTCAAGAACTTTGATTAGCTGTAACTAACAAAACGCGTATATTGCTCTCTACACAAACAACCACCAGACTGAGGGTTGATGGTGTTGTCACAGCCTTTGTGAGCACTTGCTGTTGACTTAACTGCTTACTAGACTCATGTAAAACGGCTTAGCAACTTAATGCACCCCGTTCAACTTAATTGCTTTCCCTAGAAAGTACACAAGCCTTAAGACACGTCCAATATTTTCTATAAATATACATTTAATTAATTACTTGATATAAATAACCACCATGTGAGGTCCTCTACGTTGTTTGATTACGTGTTTTCATTGATAATTACGCCAAGTAATAAAGTTTTCCGTGTACGATGTGGTGATAGATGTTTGTTTACAGTACAAGTATATGATGTGTTTATGGGGTGTGAGAGAGGTTTACAGAGTAGTTTATGTTTTCCTCAGGTAAGGGAGAGTGCTTTTCAGACTGATTGTGTGTTTTTTTTAAAGTAGATGACTTTTCATAGCAGTTTATGTGTTTTTTAGATAAGAGGGAGGACTTTTCAGAGTATTTTGTGTATTATAGAGGTAAAAGGGAGGCCTTTTCAGAGTAATTTGTGTGTTATAAAGTTGAAAGAGAGTGCCTTTCAGAGAAGTTTGTGTTATAGAGGTAAAAGGGAGGCCTTTTCAGAGTAATTTGTGTGTTATAAAGTTAAAAGAGAGTGCCTTTCAGAGAGGTTTGTGTGTTATTAAGTTAAAAGAGAGCGCCTTTCAGAGAGGTTTGTGTGTTATAAAGGTAAAAGAGAGGGATTTTCAGAATAGTTTGTGTGTGTGTTTTTTTTAGTTAATGGGGAGGACTTAAAGTAGTTTGTGTATTCCAAAGGTAAGAGGAAGGACTTTTCAGAGCAGTTTGTATGTTATAAAGTTAAAAGGGAGGGCTTTTTAGAGCAGTTTGTGTGTTATAAAGGCAAAAGGGAGGGATTTTGAGAGTATTTTGTGTGTTAAAAAGATAAAAAAGAGGACTTTTTAGAGCAGTTTGTGTCTTAAAAAGATAAAATAGAGAGCTTTTTAGAGTATTTTGTGTGTTAAAAAGATAAAAAAAGAGGGCTTTTTAGAGCATTTTATGCGATAAAAAGATAAAAGAGAGGGCTTTTCAGAGTATCTTGAGTGTTAAAAAGGTAAAAGGGAGAGATTTCAGAATAATTTGTGTGTTTGTTTTTTTACTTAATAGGGAGGACTTAAAGTAGTTTGTGTATTCCAAAGGTAAGAGGGAGGACTTTTCAGAGCAGTTAGTATGTTAAAAAGATAAAAGAGAGGGCTTTTTAGAGCAGTTTGTGCGTTAAAAAGATAAAAGAGAGGGCTTTTCAGAGTATTTTGTGTGTTAAAAAGATAAAAAAGAGGACTTTTTAGAGCAGTTTGTGAGATAAAAAGATAAAAGAGAGGGCTTTTCAGAGTATCTTGAGTGTTAAAAAGGTAAAAGGGAGAGATTTCAGGATAATTTGTGTTTGTTTTTTTTTTTTTTTTTTTAGTTAATAGGGAGGACTTAAAGTAGTTTGTGTATTCCAAAGGGAAGAGGGAGGACTTTTCAGAG
Source organism: Stictocephala bisonia (assembly GCA_035578905.1). Lineage (NCBI taxonomy): Eukaryota > Metazoa > Arthropoda > Insecta > Hemiptera > Membracidae > Stictocephala > Stictocephala bisonia. The sequence continues at coordinate 44,677 of JAQJVL010004168.1, forward strand.
CAGTTTGTATGTTAAAAAGATAAAAGAGAGGGCTTTTTAGAGCAGTTTGTGTGTTAAAAAGATAAAAGAGAGAGCTTTTCAGAGTATTTTGTGTGTTAAAAAGGTAAAAAAGAGGGCTTTTCAGCATAGTTTGTGTTTTCGAACCAATAGAGGGATGACTGGAAAGGATAGACCATTATTTGATTGTTTGTGAAGTAACTGGTAGGACTGTTTAAAATAATTTGATGTCATGTTATTAATGCGTTCACAATCCAGTAGTTAGGGGTTGTTTTACTGTGGGATAAGTAATATTAAAAGTACTAGTAAAATTATTCTGTGTATACCAAAACTCTACATAGTAAACCATTAAACTCTTCCCTCCCCTCCCCCATGTGTACCAAAACTCTACATAGTAAACCATTAAACTCTTCCCTCCCCTCCCCCATGTATACCAAAACTCTACATAGTAAACCATTAAACTCTTCCCTCACCTCCCCCATGTATACCAAAACTCTACATAGTAAACCATTAAACTCTTCCCACCCCTCCCCCATGTATACCAAAACTCTACATAGTAAACCATTAAACTCTTCCCTCCCCTCCCCCATGTGTACCAAAACTCTACATAGTAAACCATTAAACTCTTCCCTCCCCTCCCCCATGTATACCAAAACTCTACATAGTAAACCATTAAACTCTTCCCTCCCCTCCCCCATGTGTACCAAAACTCTACATAGTAAACCATTAAACTCTTCCCTCCCCTCCCCCATGTGTACCAAAACTCTACATAGTAAACCATTAAACACTTCCCTCCCCTCCCCCATGTGTACCAAAACTCTACATAGTAAACCATTGAACTCTTCCCTCCCCTCCCCCATGTGTAACAAAACTCTACATAGTAAACCATTGAACTCTTCCCTCCCCTCCCCCATGTATACCAAAACTCTACATAGTAAACCATTGAACTCTTCCCTCCCCTCCCCCATGTATACCAAAACTCTACATAGTAAACCATTGAACTCTTTCCTCCCCTCCCCCATGTGTAACAAAACTCTACATAGTAAACCATTGAACTCTTCCCTCCCCTCCCCCATGTGTAACAAAACTCTACATAGTAAACCATTGAACTCTTCCCTCCCCTCCCCCATGTGTAACAAAACTCTACATAGTAAACCATTGAACTCTTCCCTCGCCTCCCCCATGTATACCAAAACTCTACATAGTAAACCATTGAACTCTTCCCTCCCCTCCCCCATGTATACCAAAACTCTACATAGTAAACCATTGAACTCTTCCCTCCCCTCCCCCATGTATACCAAAACTCTACATAGTAAACCATTGAACTCTTCCCTCCCCTCCCCCATGTATACCAAAACTCTACATAGTAAACCATTGAACTCTTCCCTCCCCTCCCCCATGTATACCAAAACTCTACATAGTAAACCATTGAACTCTTCCCTCCCCTCCCCCATGTATACCAAAACTCTACATAGTAAACCATTGAACTCTTCCCTCCCCTCCCCCATGTATACCAAAACTCTACATAGTAAACCATTGAACTCTTCCCTCCCCTCCCCCATGTATACCAAAACTCTACGTAGTAAACCATTGAACTCTTCCCTCCCCTCCCCCATGTATACCAAAACTCTACATAGTAAACCATTGAACTCTTCCCTCCCCTCCCCCATGTATACCAAAACTCTACATAGTAAACCATTGAACTCTTCCCTCCCTTCCCCCATGTATACCAAAACTCTACGTAGTAAATCATTGAACTCTTCCCTCCCCTCCCCCATGTATACCAAAACTCTACATAGTAAACCATTAAACTCTTCCCACCCCTCCCCCATGTGTAACAAAACTCTACATAGTAAACCATTAAACTCTTCCCACCCCTCCCCCATGTGTAACAAAACTCTACATAGTAAACCATTAAACTCTTCCCTCCCCTCTCCCATGTGTAACAAAACTCTACATAGTAAACCATTAAACTCTTCCCTCCCCTCCCCCATGTATAACAAAAATCTACATAGTTAACCATTGAACTCTTCCCTCCCCTCCCCCATGTATACCAAAACTCTACATAGTAAACCATTGAACTCTTCCCACCCCTCCCCCATGTGTAACAAAACTCTACATAGTAAACCATTAAACTCTTCCCTCCCCTCCCCCATATATAACAAAAATCTACATAGTTAACCATTGAACTCTTCCCTCCCCTCCCCCATGTATACCAAAACTCTACATAGTAAACCATTAAACTCTTCCCACCCCTCCCCCATGTGTAACAAAACTCTACATAGTAAACCATTAAACTCTTCCCTCCCCTCCCCCATGTATACCAAAACTCTACATACTAAACCATTAAACTCTTCCTTCCCCTCCCCATGTGTAACAAAACTCTACATAGTAAACCATTAAACTCTTCCCTTCCCTCCCCCATGTGTACCAAAACTCTACATAGTAAACCATTAAACTCTTCCCTCCCCTCCCCCATGTATAACAAAAATCTACATAGTTAACCATTGAACTCTTCCCTCCCCTCCCCCATGTATACCAAAACTCTACATACTAAACCATTAAACTCTTCCCTCCCCTCCCCCATGTGTACCAAAACTCTACATAGTAAACCATTGAACTCTTCCCTCCCCTCCCCCATGTATAGTATAGTCCCTCCCCTCCCCCAAAACTCTACATAGTAAACCATTAAACTCTTCCCTTCCCTCCCCCATGTGTACCAAAACTCTACCTAGTAAACCATTGAACTCTTCCCTCCCTTCTCCCATGTATACCAAAATTCTACATAGTAAAAAATTAAACTCTTCCCTCCTCTCCCCCATGTCTTTTGTTAAAAATTAACAATTATTTATAAAATAATAATTTCTATGTAAAGACGTTAAGGTAAGCCTTGTTGGTAAGGAATAGTCGTTTTTTTGTGTATGTAAAGATGGTCTTCGTCTGAAATTCTTAGTTGTAGACAGTATTATATGGATTTAATGCAATGAAATTATCACCAAAAATTTCTTAGATGTATTATTGAAAGTAATTAAATATCGAAATATGCCCAATTAAGCTCGACAATAAATATTTTAACATGATGTAAAACTATTTTTTATAAATATTATCTCAAGTTTATCTCAAACTATGCAGCATTAGTGAATAACAAATAGAATTATAAGTATACGTAATTTTAAACTGTAGGCCTACCTGTAAACTGTAGGCCTACCTGTAAACTGTAGGCCTACCTGTAAACTGTAGGCCTACCTGTAAACTGTAGTCCTACCTGTAAACTGTAGGCCTACCAGTAAAGTGTATGCCTACCTGTAAACTGTAGGCCTACCTGTAAACTGTAGGCCTACCTGTAAACTGTAGTCCTACCTGTAAACTGTAGGCCTACCAGTAAACTGTAGGCTTACCTGTAAACTGTAGGCCTACCTGTAAACTGTAGTCCTACCTGTAAACTGTAGGCCTACCAGTAAAGTGTATGCCTACCTGTAAACTATAGGCCTACCTGTAAACTGTAGGCCTACCTGTAAACTGTAGTCCTACCTGTAAACTATAGGCCTACCTGTAAACTGTAGGCCTACCTGTAAACTGTAGGCCTACCTGTAAACTGTAGTCCTACCTGTAAACTGTAGGCCTACCTGTAAACTGTAGGCCTACCTGTAAACTGTAGTCCTACCTGTAAACTATAGGCCTACCTGTAAACTGTAGGCCTACCTGTAAACTGTAGGCCTACCTGTAAACTGTAGTCCTACCTGTAAACTGTAGGCCTACCAGTAAAGTGTATGCCTACCTGTAAACTGTAGTCCTACCTGTAAACTGTAGGCCTACCTGTAAACTATAGGCCTACCTGTAAACTGTAGGCCTACCTGTAAACTGTAGGCCTACCTGTAAACTATGCAACTCACAAGTTACTCCAAGTTCGAGATGTCACGAGGACCCCGATCCCTGATCTCATAGGGTTTGCTTCCCCTTCCTCTATCGCCCTTTAAGTTTTCTCGAACATTGTATGTCATAGTAAGTTATTTATACAATCAAGATTTCTAGATAGGCCTCCAAGATTATTAATATACTAGTTAAGTTTTTCTGTGTTAATGTATTACACAAAATGTATACACCTATTAGAAATTTATTTAGATTTCCGA
>JAQJVL010004169.1:0-48791 GCA_035578905.1 Stictocephala bisonia
AAAAAGTAGAAACACGAAAAAATAAGATTACTTAAAATTAATTATTAATAAATAAAATAAAAGTGTCTATTACAATGAATAAAACAATTTTGATTTGAAAAAGTTTCATTAATGGTCAGCTAATATCAAATTTAATAAATGATATACAATATAATAAATAAAAATAAAAAATATTATTTTGAATCCAATTATATCGTATATATTACTTATTATTCATTAGGAAAACAACAGACGTAGAAGAGATACGTGAGAATATGAGGGGGAATGAGTGTGATGAGTGTAGATGAACGAGTGTAGTCATTGTTACTAACTAAGGTTGCTGTTTTTCGGAAAGAGCCTATTGATAGGGCAACAAAGGAACGAACAGATTTAAGTGAAATCCGAACCACATGGTATTTTTCTTATTTTCAGTGATTTGACAGTCTCATACTCACCTTTCTCGCCTATACAACATCTGGACCCGAACTACCAGCCAACATGGACACTCCAGACCTCTCTAATAGTGTCCAACCATTGAGTGGATAACATGTCAGTATTAGAGGCCCGAGCAAAAAACCAATCGCTTACAATCTCCTCAAAACTTGTTTCCAAGTAGCTGGGTTATAAAAACACTATAAAGAATGTAAGGAATACAATATATGTAAATACATTTAAATTATTTGATGAGATATTATCCGTGTACAACGTTTATATTGAGATATTATCTTGCACCAATTCCCAACATATTATCACAGCGCTTACATTCATCGCATAGTTTCTAGACACCCCAAAAGCGAAATCCTCCTCCGTGTTTTAATTACTATAGCCCCACCCTTAGGGTAGCTGACCCCATATCATTCACTCTTACCCAGGCATCCACTCCCTCATTATAATCCCCACATACGGCCAGCTCAGTGACTACGCTCTACCAACCAATTAGTTCAGAATTAGGATCTGAAATGATATCCAACCTTATTATATTTCAACTCCATTATTTTTAAAGAAACTTGTAGGGATATTATACAATAATAATTCTACTTTTATAAACATTAAAATTCTTGCCTTTAAGTATCATTTATATAAAATTTCTTTAAGATCAGACTCATTTAAATAAATAAATTGTTACGATACAATGATCGTGAAAAGCCTGGATGTTTAAATGACTTTTTAATTTCAGGAAGTTCAGTAAAGTGTGTGATCAAATTAGAGCCATATTAATAGTTGATAAACCTAGTCAGTTTTATTAAGCTTGTCTTAATATAAACTTGTCAGAGTATTAGTATGAAACTGTACGTACAATACCATTGTACGTATACGGTGTAGGCAGATGGGTTAATATCACCGTACATGTAAGGGGTAGGAGGGTGGGTTAATACCACCGTACGTGTATGGGGTGGGCAGGTGGGTCGCCTGTATTTCAATTACAATGCCACTGTACGTTTAAGGTTGGGTGGTGGGTTACAAGTGTGAAAGGTAATACAACTGTACGTGTAATTACAATACCACTGTACGTGTTTGGTAGTATAGGTGGGTCAATACTTTAAAAAAATGTCCTTAAAACACTGTATTTACTGTCTCTTGGAACAAAATTCAAAAAATGTCACACCTGTTTAAATTAAATAGATTAAATTTATTTAATTAGTATGAAACATTGTGACTATGGAATAGTACATAAACTTAATACCTACATATTATTAGTATTAGGATTATACTTAATGAATGTTTTAAGGGTAAAAGTAAGGTCATACCGTTAAAAAATACTTAATAAAATATGTTAATATTACAACTTGCTTATGTTTGTTCATAAGTCATTATACAACATATTCAACGAAAATAATTTTAAGTGGCTGTAACACTACATAACGGATTTAGTGCTGTGTTTTAAGTCGTAATTTTTAACCTAATAATTTTTAAGGCCTATTTAAGTCAAAACGGACCATAATTTTAAGTGGGAGGTTCATACGAATGTACAAAGTAAAAATTAGTTTATAAAGACCAATATGTTAGCTTGAATTATGACAAATCCTAACCATGTACACTCTAACCAGTAAAATTCAACAAGAACATTCATTACGCATCCCCTAAATTATAAGAGGTGGATTATCAGATCTTAATTACTTCTGTAAAATCTATCTTAAATGGAATTAATATATGCATAACGAAACAAATGGATAATTAGTAGAAGCAATAATCCGTTCACAATTGATGTTATCCGTTCTATTGACGCCTTAAACCTACTCACCCTGTGGTACTGTAGCCGTCAATATTGTCTGTGTGTGATATAACTGATACCGATATAATTGGATCGTTACGTCAGGATTACCAGTGATTTCAATGTCACTGAATTCGCTAAGACTGTATTCGTAAATACCATCAGTTATTGTTTAATTTATTATCATTACATCTAATAAAAATAACCCAACTTAACTGATTGAAATAATGACAGTACTAGGCAACAATTCCTTCAAGACATGATTTTTTTTTAGATTTTTTTTAGTCAGTTCCATCCAAAACAGACATTTTATATAGTCTGTATATATTCACACTAGACTTCCGCATTCAATACTTTTCTATGCCTAAAATTATTGTTGGGACTTTTTATTTACGTATATTTATTGTATTGTAGGCTATATACAAGTTGGGAAAAAATATGGAAAAGCTTGCACAGCAACGTTATTTTTCCATAGATAATTTTATAATTTATTTTGTTTTTAATAATTGTGTTCCTTAAAGTATAATTATTTATCGGAATAATTTACTTAAAACCATTAAACAGCGGAAAAATATTATAGTTAAAATTAGTTATTTGAAATTTAAATTACCACTGCTCTGGAAAGGATAAACTTTTTGAAGTCCGGTTTGTGGCAATTAATTTCTCTTGATACCAAAATCGACCTGGGCTTTCTTTGAAGATTTTAGTTAAACCCCTCGTGGGCCGTCCCCCTTAAAAGATGAAATGTCGCTAATAGCGTCAAAAGCATTTTTTTTTTGTAACCATGATGATGTACAAGATTTAGCTATTACAAGTGAAGTCATAGAAAATCTGTAAAAGCGTTTCCATATATTTTGTTTACTCTGAATATGGATTATTGTTGTTGGTTGTAGGTTTTTGTTGTTGATCTTTTTAAACTTTTGTTATTTCTTTATTATTTGGATATTTACTCTTTCTAATGATACCTTACTTGGAGTTGTCAAATGTATTTAGCGCGGACTAAAAATGTTTGTATTTTTTTAAATGTAATCTTGTATGACAATTCCAAATTAAGAAGTAATTTTTTTATTTCTAAGAACAAGAATATAACATATTATGTAGAAGATAACATATAGTATTAAACATGATATTAGTTAAAAAAATAGTAAAAAATTTATTAATTTATAAGTTTAAAATTGTATATTAAGTAAGTTGTATATAATTGTGTTAGACTTTAGATTTTTTTACAATAATCCATTGTATAGAGAAATAAATAAACAAAACTCCTTGAATAAAACAATGTATAAATAATAAATAAACAATTTTACTTTTTATTCAGATATGATACGCCAGCATAGCATTGTGGTCATTTTAAGGCAAATATGAATGATTAAAGAATGTGGTCGTGAGTGGATGACATATTTAATCTTGTTATTAAGGCCGAATATTCCTTTGAAAGAGAGTTTATTAATATCTTCAAAGTGAGGAAAACTAAATGGCCTATAGATTGCATGGAATCCGAACCATTATGTACGATTTTCAGCTAAACAAACCTGATACTAAGATTTCTTTACTAAACAGCATCCGGATCCTGACTATTACCCAACACGGACATCCCAGATTTCTCTAGTAGTGTCCTAGTAAATACTTTGGTGGCTATTTTACTCTTAAAACAATTTAGATAGAATTTAGTTTGAATTCAATCGAATTATACTTTATAATAAACGTATGATATATATCTTCATTTATTTACTGTCCATATAAAGTAAGCATAAATAAAAATAATAAATCTTAAGAACCGTGAAAAATATTTCACAATCTGAACATAATGAATTATTGTTGGGTAAAAAAATAGCTCTGACAGATAAAAGTAAGAATCGTTGAAACACGATAGTTAAGTTTCAAACAGGGGAAGGTTTAAAAAAATTGTAACACAGAAATAATACTGAACAGTAATGCTATTAAGTTAGTCTATTTCATTCCATAAAACTTACTATCCTAAGACCACATAATTATAAAAAGGAATAACAGTTAGTTAAGAACTAAAACTACATCCCAACGGTTTTAGTAAATTGACAGATTGTGCACTATGTACATGAATTGTACTATTAAATCAGCTAGACACTTGAAGACAGTATACATCAATTCTTATTGTTGTAAATATGTAATAATAAAGTCGTCATGACTCCTAATTATCATTCTGCTAGCAATAACCTTTATTCTAGTGTATAACTAGTAGTTTTAGTCCATACATGCCAAATATATTTTATAATATTGAGTATATTATAAACCTTAATTAAAATTTTACTCTCGTTTTATTGTTTTGAAACATTGTATAAAAAAAAGTTTTAAATACAAAAGTCACTTTTATTGTAGAATCAGGCAGGATTTAAATACTCTTTGAGATGAAATAAAATTACCAAAATAAACACTGAAAACAATAACAACTCAAACTAAGAACACAGAAGCAACAGATATTAAACGTTGGCAAATCCAAAATTACCAAAAGATTTTACGTAAAACTAAAACTGAAAAAATGAAATTTCCTGAGAAAATTATCATAATAAACATTCTTAAGTTGAGTAGAGTGGAGATCATTTTAGATCAATCATACTAAGTAAATCTTCTTCCTTTTAAACTAGAATGTAATACTTAATGCCTGTTATGGGTCATTTACATAATGGAATGTAAAATGTGGATGGCTACTTGGAATGCTAGTTACTATATCTTTGGCTTTAAAATGAGTTTTAGCCTTAATCGTAATAAATAAACTAATATTTTGTTATCAAGGATGATGTTTTAAATAAGAAACTAATAGTGGATGTAGAATTGTAAGATAAAGATTTAACCTACAAGTTCTATAACAGGATCAGGATAACAGTATTTTTCAACAGTACTTCTCTTCAAGATTACGTTTAAAAATTATAATGCCAATGTTGTTGTAAAAGTTGAAAGGAAACCTGACAAACTGTAATGTATCCATGGGAACAATCAGCTGACGGAGACCGAGCCATACTTGTCTTATTTGACGAGAGTCTTCCATTACCCTCACTTCTCCTTTCTTTTTGTTGTTTTTTCTTTTAAATTAAGGAGTAAGTAAAAATGAAGAAAATATACACTTAAGAGTTATATTTCCAATAATATACATTTTGTAGTTCCATATAGATCTAATAAAATATGTATGTAGAAGTAAAATATTTATTATTTTACACCATACAATACAATACTAATAGAAAAATATTCAAATCTCTTCATATATATTTTAGCCAATAAATTAAGACTGATAATTAAATTTTTCTTATTCAATAATATTTATTTATTAATTAATAAGACACCAATCTATATTATATTGGCAATAAGAGGGGTGACAATTTGATGGATGTAGATAAAAGAATGCAGTCATTGTTACTAATTAAGGGTAACAGCCATGGTAACTAAATGACCAAACCACGTAGTTTTGTCAGACGAGAAACATGGTTGGTGGTTCTCTTCTGTAGACAACGTTCGGACCATTCAACATGAACACCCATATTATAATGTCGACGGTAACCAATGAGAGATGGCACTGTCAACTTTTAGGGACCCAAGAGTATAACCTATCAAATAAAATCCCCACTAAAGGTTTTTAAAGTAACAAAAATATGATAGTAAAATATATACTATTATTTTTTAATTTATTTCTTTATATACGGCACATGCTTTAAATATACTAACTCTTAATTAATGTTTAGAACATTAGTATCTCACTATTGCTCTTCAGGGGTTAAAGAGGTAGAACTAACATTACAGGACACGCTATGTGAATGCAAACTACACGTTTAATAGTAAACCAAGGTACACGGTATGATTTCATAGTTTAACTATAATGGTCTCCTACGTAATGTTATACATGGTTAAAGAGGTAAACCTAACATCACAGGACACGCTATGTGAATGCAAACTACACGTTTAATAGTAAACCAAGGTACACGGTATGATTTCATAGTTTAACTATAATGGTCTCCTACGTAATGTTATACATGGTTAAAGAGGTAGAACTAACATTACAGACACGCTATGTGAATGCAAACTACACGTTTAGTAGTAAACCAAGGTACACGGTATGATTTCATAGTTTAACTATAATGGTCTCCTACGTAATGTTATACATGGTTAAAGAGGTAGAACTAACATTACAGGACACGCTATGTGAATGCAAACTACACGTTTAGTAGTAAACCAAGGTACACAGTATGATTTCATAGTTTAACTTTAATGTTCTCCTATGTATTGTTATACATGGTTAAAGAGGTAGAACTAACATTACAGACACGCTATGTGAATGCAAACTACACGTTTAGTAGTAAACCAAGGTACACGGTATGATTTCATAGTTTAACTTTAATGTTCTCCTATGTATTGTTATACATGGTTAAAGAGGTAGAACTAACATTACAGGACACGCTATGTGAATGCAAACTACACGTTTAGTAGTAAACCAAGGTACACGGTATGATTTCATAGTTTAACTTTAATGTTCTCCTATGTATTGTTATACATGGTTAAAGAGGTAGAACTAACATTACAGACACGCTATGTGAATGCAAACTACACGTTTAGTAGTAAACCAAGGTACACGGTATGATTTCATAGTTTAACTTTAATGGTCTCCTACGTAATGTTATACATGGTTAAAGAGGTAGAACTAACATTACAGACACGCTATGTGAATGCAAACTACACGTTTAGTAGTAAACCAAGGTACACAGTATGATTTCATAGTTTAACTTTAATGGTCTCCTACGTAATGTTATACATGGTTAAAGAGGTAGAACTAACATCACAGGACACGATATGTGAATGCAAACTACACGTTTAGTAGTAAACCAAGGTACACGGTATGATTTCATAGTTTAACTATAATGTTCTCCTATGTATTGTTATACATGGTTAAAGAGGTAGAACTAACATTACAGACACGCTATGTGAATGCAAACTACACGTTTAGTAGTAAACCAAGGTACACGGTATGATTTCATAGTTTAACTTTAATGTTCTCCTATGTATTGTTATACATGGTTAAAGAGGTAGAACTAACATTACAGACACGCTATGTGAATGCAAACTACACGTTTAGTAGTAAACCAAGGTACACGGTATGATTTCATAGTTTAACTTTAATGGTCTCCTACGTAATGTTATACATGGTTAAAGAGGTAGAACTAACATTACAGACACGCTATGTGAATGCAAACTACACGTTTAGTAGTAAACCAAGGTACACGGTATGATTTCATAGTTTAATTTTAATGTTCTCCTATGTATTGTTATACATGGTTAAAGAGGTAGAACTAACATTACAGGACACGCTATGTGAATGCAAACTACACGTTTAGTAGTAAACCAAGGTACACGGTATGATTTCATAGTTTAATTTTAATGTTCTCCTATGTAACGTTATACGTGGTTAAAGAGGTAGAACTAACATTACAGGACACGCTATGTGAATGCAAACTACACGTTTAATAGTAAACCAAGGTACACGGTATGATTTCATAGTTTAACTATAATGGTCTCTTACGTAATGTTATACATGGTTAAAGAGGTAGAACTAACATTACAAGACACGCTATGTGAATGCAAACTACACGTTTAGTAGTAAACCAAGGTACACGGTATGATTTCATAGTTTAACTATAATGGTCTCCTACGTAATGTTATACATGGTTAAAGAGGTAGAACTAACATTACAGGACACGCTATGTGAATGCAAACTACACGTTTAGTAGTAAACCAAGGTACACGGTATGATTTCATAGTTTAACTATAATGGTCTCCTACGTAATGTTATACATGGTTAAAGAGGTAGAACTAACATCACAGGACACGCTATGTGAATGCAAACTACACGTTTAGTAGTAAACCAAGGTACACGGTTTGATTTCATAGTTTAACTTTAATGTTCTCCTATGTAATGTTATACAAGGTTAAAGAGGTAGAACTAACATTACAGGACACGCCATGTGAATGCAAACTACACGTTTAGTAGTAAACCAAGGTACACGGTATGATTTCATAGTTTAACTATAATGGTCTCCTACGTAATGTTATACATGGTTAAAGAGGTAGAACTAACATTACAGGACACGCTATGTGAATGCAAACTACACGTTTAGTAGTAAACCAAGGTACACAGTATGATTTCATAGTTTAACTATAATGGTCTCCTACGTAATGTTATACATGGTTAAAGAGGTAGAACTAACATTACAGGACACGCTATGTGAATGCAAACTACACGTTTAGTAGTAAACCAAGGTACACGGTATGATTTCATAGTTTAACTTTAATGTTCTCCTATGTATTGTTATACATGGTTAAAGAGGTAGAACTAACATTACAGGACACGCTATGTGAATGCAAACTACACGTTTAGTAGTAAACCAAGGTACACGGTATGATTTCATAGTTTAACTTTAATGTTCTCCTATGTAATGTTATACATGGTTAAAGAGGTAGAACTAACATTACAGGACACGCCATGTGAATGCAAACTACACGTTTAGTAGTAAACCAAGGTACACGGTATGATTTCATAGTTTAACTTTAATGTTCTCCTATGTAATGTTATACATGGTTAAAGAGGTAGAACTAACATTACAGGACACGCCATGTGAATGCAAACTACACGTTTAGTAGTAAACCAAGGTACACGGTATGATTTCATAGTTTAACTTTAATGTTCTCCTATGTATTGTTATACATGGTTAAAGAGGTAGAACTAACATTACAGGACACGCTATGTGAATGCAAACTACACGTTTAGTAGTAAACCAAGGTACACGGTATGATTTCATAGTTTAACTTTAATGTTCTCCTATGTATTGTTATACATGGTTAAAGAGGTAGAACTAACATTACAGGACACGATATGTGAATGCAAACTACACGTTTAGTAGTAAACCAAGGTACACGGTATGATTTCATAGTTTAACTATAATGGTCTCCTACGTAATGTTATACATGGTTAAAGAGGTAGAACTAACATTAGAGGACACGCTATGTGAATGCAAACTACACGTTTAATAGTAAACCAAGGTACACGGTATGATTTCATAGTTTAACTATAATGGTCTCCTATGTAATGTTATACATGGTTAAAGAGGTAGAACTAACATTACAGACACGCTATGTGAATGCAAACTACACGTTTAATAGTAAACCAAGGTACACGGTATGATTTCATAGTTTAACTATAATGGTCTCCTATGTAATGTTATACATGGTTAAAGAGGTAGAACTAACATTACAGGACACGCTATGTGAAAGCAAACTACACGTTTAGTAGTAAACCAAGGTACACGGTATGATTTCATAGTTTAACTATAATGTTCTCCTATGTAATGTTATACATGGTTAAAGAGGTAGAACTAACATTACAGGACACGCCTATGTGAATGCAAACTACACGTTTAGTAGTAAACCAAGGTACACGGTATGATTTCATAGTTTAACTATAATGTTCTCCTATGTAATGTTATACATGGTTAAAGAGGTAGAACTAACATTACAGGACACGCCATGTGAATGCAAACTACACGTTTAGTAGTAAACCAAGGTACACGGTATGATTTCATAGTTTAACTATAATGTTCTCCTATGTAATGTTATACAAGGTTAAAGAGGTAGAACTAACATTACAGGACACGCTATGTGAATGCAAACTACACGTTTAGTAGTAAACCAAGGTACACGGTATGATTTCATAGTTTAACTTTAATGTTCTCCTATGTAATGTTATACATGGTTAAAGAGGTAGAACTAACATCACAGGACACGCTATGTCTACACGTTTAATAGTAAACCAAGGTACACGGTATGATTTCATAGTTTAACTATAATGTTCTCCTATGTAATGTTATACATGGTTAAAGAGGTAGAACTAACATTACAGGACACGCCATGTGAATGCAAACTACACGTTTAATAGTAAACCAAGGTACACGGTATGATTTCATAGTTTAACTATAATGTTCTCCTATGTAATGTTATACATGGTTAAAGAGGTAGAACTAACATTACAGGACACGCCATGTGAATGCAAACTACACGTTTAATAGTAAACCAAGGTACACAGTATGATTTCATAGTTTAACATTAATGTTCTCCTATGTAATGTTATACATGGTTAAAGTTAATAATCCAGTTAATATTTCAATTTACATAGCTATAGTATAATATGTCTTGTAAAGGTTAAATTAATACACAACAGTTAATTATCTTACACGTGCCATTTTTATATCCAGCTTCTTAGGAAAAATTTGTACACACCATTTGAGATAAAATGCCACTAGAAGTGGGCCGGACGGTTTTCGACTTGCGTCTTATATTTAGCGCATGTTGTTGTTTCAGCAGTTGAAATAACTGTGATGAGTATACCAGTTTGCTTTGTTGTTATTATTATCCATGTTATTGTTATTATTACTAGTTATTATTTGAATAGTAAATCTGGATTTAATTAAATATTTCTAAGATTCAAGAATTACACGTGCAGAGGTACTGACCCACTCACTCACCTCTACACGTGCACGATTAATTCTTGATTCGTTAATGTACATTAAACCAACCTATGGTCACTGCTGCTGATGACGTATTAGGTGGGACTTGCTACTGTGCTGCCAGCACATGACCTACTGTTGACTTATTTTCCATGACAACATTAACTAGCATGACATTAGGGTGGAACATTGGTTCTCTTTCACTTTATCCTGTCAGTGCATTTATCTCGCACCAGTGCTTTAAGTAGGTTAACACTTAAGCGGCCTATCTATAATTAACTATCCTGCAATACACTATAGTTATACAGGGTGTCTATTATCTCTGGAAACGCTCAAACATTGTATTTATTAATAAAAATATAAATTCGAAACTTTTCCAATCTTAATAGCTCTTGGGCACCTTCTTTTAAACAGTGTTTAGTCATGTCACACTAACGGGGGACGTCCTGTTGAGGGTATCGTTAATATTCATTATGGTAGATTATACCTTGTTATACATAACTTTATAGGTTATAGTAAACTGAATTGAACGCTACATACCCCATCTCTAAGGAATCATCCTATCAGAAAATATAGCACTTTGAATATTGAACATTTGTGATGCAAAACTATTTCATTTTAACTTTATTGTCAAACTGAAGAAAAGAGACATTTCAAAGCCTTACTTTGTCACCAAATGTTGCTAAAATATTAGTATTAAGCCCTTTCTAACACTATAAATTAATTTTCATTCTATTAAGAATTTGATTAAATAAGTAATTATTTACACTTTTTAATCTAATAAAAATTCATCTAAATTGTACTCATATAACTAGCTCAAAATTTAGTTTTTTAAATAAAATAAACCTTTTTTAAAAATGTTAGGAAATTTACTGTAAAACATAACTGTGGCAAGAACCAATATAAATAACATTTTTGAACATAACCAATTTTCAATACTCAAAGTACTCTGTTTTCTGTTAGAGTGATTCCTTATAAATACGGTTTGTGGCATTCAAGTAAGTTCACTATAAACTTTAAAATGATGAACCACAAGGTATAGGCATCCATAAGTATATTGAAGATAACCTCGACAGGACGTCTCCCATTAGTTCCAGTGTAAACAATGTTCCAAAAGATAGATGCCTAATCTTTATCACGATTGTAAAAAGTTCTATTTTATACATCGATGAATAAAGTATTTATTTAAGTCCAGACATAATATACACCCATTATAATATCGTCAGGATAAAAAAAAAAATGAAACCATTATTGGAATCCCAAGGTGCACTGTTTCATTTTTATTGGAACGGTAAATACCCAAATGTAAATAACATATTTTTTAAACTTATCTAAGGTACAAACTATTTGGTATTGTTATTTTTCAAAGATTTTAATATGTCTACCGCTGTAAAAAATATGAAAATTATATTTTTTATAGTTTACCACTGAAATATAAAAATACAACACAACATTGAAATAACAAATTAAACAGTATAGAGTGTGACATGTAATGTTGTAAGCTTAATTAATATTTTATATGGATTAGTGACAAAATAACTGCCATGTATATATTAATTAGGAAGTTCCTACACTTTAACCATGTTAACTAGTTTTTAATGAAATCAAGTATTTAAAGTTGAATAACTGTCAAGTGTTGTTGATTTTGTGTACATTACTTCACGAATAGAAACTTTTACGTTGCATGAATTATTTTTATAAATAAAAAATTTACATTAAAATACATTTTTCAATAGTCCCGATAGGAATGAGAAAAATTGTGAAGTTTTATAAATGAGAGGCATATAATAAAAGAATTATAAATTTATTTTCAATTTTCTAACTGTGTCAAGAAGTTCATATAGAATACATTGTCTTTTACAAATTATTTGTGTCATTGGATATATTTTTCCAAATAGTTTATAACTGTATTTTAAACACTATTTAAATAATACTATATAAATATCGACACTACTAGCGCAGTAATGTAATCCAGCTACTTGGGGACAAAGTCTTGAGGAAATTGAAGGAGATATGTTCTATGCTCGACCCTCTTCATACTGACACAGCGTCCTCTTAATGCGTGCCATCAACATGGACACTACAAGGGAAGTCTGGGGTGTCCATGTTGGATGGATAGTAGTCAAGGTTCAGATGCTAACCTCACACTAGCCTACAAAGGTGCGTAGTATGTGACTACTGAACCACTATGGTGAGCACACCAATCAGCTAGGGTCATTACTCACCCAGCCACAGCTAATGTGTTAAGAGGACTGAGCATAGAACATATCGTCTACTATCTCCAAAATATATTGCCCCTAAGTAGCTGGATTACAGCACTGCACCATAGTGCTGTATTATATTATTTTACTTATAAATTATTTTGACCATGTGTAAATCACACTACATACATACACTATAATACATAACTGTACCGAATTAATATTTTCTGCCAATTTCTTATTCATTTACTTCACAAATTAAAAGTACCGTTTTACTTCGTTTATTTTCTTAGGTAATTAATAATGCTGCTAAATCGTATTTTGGCATGATTTTTGTCACAAAACCTCTAAATTTGTGTACTTTGTAATTGTAACAAATGTTTAGCTTGTTTGATTGTAAAAGCAATATATTAGTGTTATTTCTACTTTTAATACGTTTCCAATACAGTGGGCATTTGTTATTATTCATATAATTTGTTATTTCTTGTGGTGATTCAGTAACATTAATTATTACAAACTCAGAGACCTGTTATTTGTTAATATGAAAATAAATATGTATTTTCATATTAAAACAATACCAAAATACAAAAGCACAACAAAGCTTTACTGCCAAATGTAAACGACATTTTGTTCTTTGAAGAAAATTAGTTGAAAGATCGCTCTTTAATCGTGTGTCGGATGCTGTCAGAACCGCAAGACGACCCTTGTCAAGAGACTGATGGCCATCTGATGGCGGAATGTATTGCTGAACTCGTAGCTGGATTGGGTAAGTGAAATGAGTTTTTACAATATATACATATTTTAATAATTTGCAACATTGAATATTTACAGATATTTTCGTAATTGATATATATATATATATATATATATATATATATATATATATATATATATATATACACATATATAGTAAATAAATAATAATTTTATTAGCTGTACTACTAGCTAGTTCTATAATTACTATAATTCTCCTAAGAATAGAACATTTTTATAGAAACAAATATAGTATGCATTTGATTTCATAATACACTGCAAATTTTTTTGCATAGCTGGTTTATGTAATGAAAATGGAATAATTTATTAAAATGGAGAAAAGAAGAAGCAAAACATTAAATGCATCACAACATGTAGAATTCCTTATAATGGTATGATCGTCATGTGTATTATTACATTATAAAAATATACTAACTATTATAGGTTTATTGAAAATA
The DNA here is from genome assembly GCA_035578905.1 of Stictocephala bisonia. NCBI lineage: Eukaryota > Metazoa > Arthropoda > Insecta > Hemiptera > Membracidae > Stictocephala > Stictocephala bisonia. The sequence goes on from JAQJVL010004169.1 coordinate 14,120, forward strand.
AATAACAGCCCCTCTAAACAGTCACGAAATATTTTACCAATTAAATTTAAAAATAATTATTTATAACACATAGACACATTATCTTCAATAAATTAATTTATAGTCAATAAAAATTATTGTTTTTCAATAGTACGAAATTATTTTTTACAATTTCAGATCGAATGAATCAAAATATTTTAAAAGAGAACGGCAGATCATATATCAATTATAAATAATTTTATTCATTTAAAATAAAAATATGACAGCAAAAGTCAAAGTTGGATAGACATAAAACATTTAGTTCTTTATTTTTTCTTTTCTTCTTCGTAAACCTAATTAAAATGTGTGTTCTATGAGTTTATTGTTAATTGACTTAAACGATAAACAATTTACTTTGTTGTTATTGGTTGGTCAGGTTTTTGTCAATTACTTGTTATTTTGTAAACCTTTTTGTACATCATATAATTTTAAATAACCACAACAAAGATATTTACTTCCGATTTGATAGTAAACTTAAAAATTAATTAAAAATTAAAATTATTGTTGTACTATGTTGAAAATCAAATTATGTTATTTCCTACATCGTACTGAGCGATGAAGATTTTTTTAGTAATTAACTTATACACCATGTTAGAAAACACGTTAAAACATGTCTTGTGCTATTGTATATTTTAAATCCTTGTATATTGTGGTTTTATATAATATAACTATATATATAGTTATATAGTTTTATATATATATAACTATAAGTTATATATATATAAATTCCACTGTAAATTTCACTGTACGTGTATGGGCGGGTGGGTGGGTCAATGCCACTGTACGTGTATGGGCGGGTGGGTGGATCAATGCCACTGTACGTGTATGGGCGAGTGGGTGGGTCAATGCCACTGTACGTGTATAGGAGGGTGGGTGGGTCAATGCTACTGTACGTGAATGGGTGGGTGGGTGTGTCAGCACCACTTTATGTGAGAGGGTGGGTGGGTTAACACCTCTTTACGTGAGGGGGTGGGTGGGTGGGACAGAACGTACAGTGGTATAGGTGGGTGGGTGGGCCATGTTGATCACATTCAACATGCATATATTATATAATATATGCTATATATTATATAGCACAAGACATATATATATATATATATATATATATATATAATATAAAATTAAATTATGGTCTTAAAGAAAATACTAAATAATATAAACATTCATAATTACAAAGCTTACTTCAGTTTGAAGAAGTTCACTTTTTTTAAACTTAAAAATCACTTAAATGTGATGAATAAACAAATTTATTAACATAATAATATATTTACAAAATATTCCACAGAACTTAAAATATCTTCTCTCAATATTCTATTGATGTTTTATAAGAAGAAACATTACGTAAGGGATATTACGTTTACCTTACACTGGCTTCAAAGCCACAAAGAAAATACGTTTCTGTGATGTCTCGGCTAAGTACACAGCTCATTTTCATCATTCAGTGTCTAAAATAACCTTAGTATATTATAAAATATTGAACGGATTTGTTATTTTTAGAAAGACTAAAAAAACTGTTTATATTGATACATTTTGTTGCACAATAATGACTGTACGTATAAAAATAGTTTTTAATTAAGAAGTTCATTTATAAATTATAGCGAAAATATTTATTACATAATACTTAGTACGTGCTTAAAATGTAATTCTACTTGAATAAAAATTAAAGTTGAAGGATGTCTTATTTTAATAGACGATGTTAGGGCAAATAAGCCCTCTCTAACATATAAACCTGGGGACCAACGTCTTAAGGGCGACTTTTAAACCGTCATCAGTGACTTTGCCGTCGAGTTATAAAATATACATTCATTTCACAGATATTCAAATTTTACAAACCTATATAAAATAAACCACATGATTCAAACTAAAAGAGTGGTTGATGAGTGAAGTAGAATAAAAGTATCTTTGGAGGAGTGATAAAACTTATTTATAGTATTTTTATCCAAATTCTCTTTTCAATACTTATTCAATCTCCAATAATTTTAATTTATATAATTATTCTGGGTAAGTAAGCATTAAGTAATTAAATTAAATTGTAGTAATAGTTATTTATAATTTTTAACATTACGAACATAAAGTTTGGGTTTTTATACTTGATAAATATTATATATCATCTATATTTCTGTGTCAACATTTTTAATATTTTATAAGCATATAATTGAATTTGTTTATTAATATCAATTTTGTTAAGTTATGATTACGAAAGTCCTTCAGTAATTTGATTATACTTGTTGAAAGGATATAGTTATTTTATATCTTAATTACGCGGTCAATTTAAAAATAATATATGCAACGCAAAATAATAAATTTTTACACTTTAAAACACAAATATTTAAATAACCGATCACTGATGGGAAATAAATATTATTTACTGCTTTATCATCACAAAAATAACTTTATCAGTCCTAATTTATCATACTAACTATACTTATCATATTATATATTGCTTAGAATTATTTTGCTATTTATATCAGACAAACTAAAACATAATTTAGGTATAGATAGTTTTATAAGCCCTGTGAATTTGTCAGCGATATTTATTCCGGCATCAAACTATCCCATTCAATGGCTTGAGACTATATTTGACATCAAATAGCCCCATCCCTCTTCATCATTTTCTGTCAATTTGCAAATACTCTTGACAGCCCCGCTTATCTAAGTGTGTGCAGTCCCTTGTCTAAGCCCCTACCACTGCCTGCCAAGGTGTTTTCGGGCCACATGTATTTTAAACAATAACTAAGGCATCATTTTCCTAAAGCTCAGGCTTGTTCTTTTGAGTTTTATTAATACAACTGAAAACTATTGTGTTTTTCTTGCGTATTGTAAACATATGCATTATCATTTGATGAAAGTGTTATATTTTCATCTGATTACCGACTAAACGTGAAAAAAGATGAAAGCAAAGGTAAATACATATAATATTACTTACTGTTTAGCTCGTAACAGAATTTAACGTTAAATCATCTGATAAAAAATTATCGGCATAGTATAAATTTGAGGTTAGGTTACAAGACTCAAGATCAATTAAGTATTAAAAAAATAACTCACAACGTAATGTATCTGAGAAAACAAGCCTACTAACACAGTACAACGGAATACAGGATATAACAGGAAAGACACACCAAATTACACAAACACTCAGTACTACGGTAACCCTTATCGTATTTTAAGAAAGTATTTTGAACGTCTGTCCTCACCAATGAAAGTATCAAAAGGTTGTAGTTTTTTGTGGTTTACAGCTGTTTCTATGTGGATTTTGTCAGTAAAAATAATTATAAAGTTAAGGGCTGTCTAACTTTACCAGGTGGAGTTAAAGCTAAGGGATTTCTCTAACATTAAATCTGGGGACCAACAGCTTAAACATATACCATTATTATTGTCTAAAATTTCTTCACTACGACAACTGTCCATTATTATTGTTTAGACTTTCTTCACTACGACAACTGTCCATTATAATTGTCTACACTTTCTTCACTACAAAAACTGTCCACTATTATTGTCTAGGCTTTCTTCACTACGAAAACTGTCCATTATTATTGTCCAGACTTTCTTCACTACGAAAACTGTCCACTATTTTTGTTTAGGCTTTCTTCACTACGAAAACTGTCCATTATTATTGTCTAGACCCTTTTCACTAAGAAAACTGTCCATTATTATTGTCTAGACTTTCTTCACTACGACAACTGTCCATTATTATTGTCTAGACTTTCTTCAATACGACAGATGTCCATTATTATTGTCTAAACTTTCTTACTACAAAAGCTGTCCATTATTATTGTCTAGACTTTCTTCACTACGACAACTGTCCATTATTATTGTCTAAACTTTCTTCACTACGACATCTGTCCATTATTATTGTTTAGACTTTCTTCACTACGACAATTGTCCATTATTATTGTCTAAACTTTCTTGACTACGACATCTGTCCATTATTATTGTTTAGACTTTCTTCACTACGACAGCTGTCCATTATTATTGTCTAATCATTATTATTTGTTTGGTTTAGTTTCCAAACAAGACTTATTGTATAGTTCCTGGCTATTTAATCATATCTCCATTAATGCCTTATTTATTTGACACAAATATTACCTATATTGTCTTTGTTATAATTTAAGAATTTCAAAATTTCCTTAGCCAAGTGCTGATTAGATTGTCTCATAATTATCACTGAACAGGTAGAACAAGCAGTGGGAATAAAAAAGTACCGAATGTAAGTGTTTTATGCCTCATATTATTTTTTATTGCAGCACCACCTGACGGCCATTAATGACAGCTATCAGTCATAAAACCAACTGCAGCTGCACATAATGTGCCATTAGATGCACCGTGTGCTGCACTTGGCACGTGTTTGGTCCAACGTTTTGTTTATTACTTATGTTATGGGCTTCTGTAAGTGTCATAAATGTGTTTCGGTTATGTAAAAATGTCACTTGTTTACACTTTCCATACTTAATAAAACTAGGCAAGTGTTGGCGTTGTATTTTTTTTAGGTTAATTTCCATGAATATTTGATTGATTTATGATGTGGACTATTTATTTGCAGTATTGAGCATGAAAGCACAATTCATTAAAGTTGCTTCAAAATCAAAATTCATCGATAATAATGGTTGAAATTTTTAATGTCTCTTGTTGTGCTCCTTCAACTAATGGTAGTAATAAATACATTACTAGTTTAGAATTAAAATGTAACTTAATAGTATATAATATATTAAAACTGCTTACTGTACAAGCAACTCATTCTTTCAAACGGTTTTTAAATTTCTAAAAAATTAGTGGAATTGAACAAAATTTACAAAACATGTTGTCTTTAAAATAATAGTACAACAATTTTTAAATAAAATTGATGAGTAACCTAAAAATCACGGATTTTAATTTATAAACATAAAAAAATTTAATAAATTGCTACAAAATTAACATATAAACTATTACAGACCTTACAACCTAGCAGTCATTAATGATATGATCCAAACAATCTTTGTACCATCGTTTATTAGTACTTTTTGTTCACTATTTTATTAAAATTTCAATAAAATTTGTAGGGTAGTTTCTTATTGATTCAAATAGAAAGGCTAAAATAACTATTTTATCTAGCCGTATCTGAAAGAAGATATTTTATTAAACGTTATATCTCAAATCCCAACACGTTAATTCAAAAATGTAAAAAAAAATAGTTCACGATTTAAAGCATATAAGAAACAAATATTCGCATGTGAAATTAGTTTACAATTTTACATTTGATTGATTAAAAATAAAGTTTATATATATATATATATATATATATATATATATATATATATATATAAAATAGGTTGAATATTATTACTCATAAAATTGTAATATTTTAAAACAACGCTTGAGTTATTTTACGATTATTTACGTTTATTTAACCAAACCAGAGGTTCGTAAACGTAGTGATTATTTTCACAAAAAGTTTGTGCTGTAACAAAAGTTGGCAGGAAAGTTGATGTTCTCTAATGTACTCGTGGGAACAGGCGGCTGGTGGAGACTGGGCATGCTCGTCTCATTTTAAGAAATACTTCAAATACTTCCCTCCTGCTTGTTTTTAAATTTGTTCCTTAGTTTAAGAAACAAGATGATAAATACAGGCTCGCTAGTTTTTATACTATATCAAAAAAGTAATAAACGATGAAAAGTCTACGTAGATTAATTATTAATGGATACGTAGATTAATATTAATAGATACGTAGATTAATTATAATAGATACGTAGATTAATTATTAATAGATACGTAGATTAATTATTATTAGATACGTAGATTAATATTAATAGATACGTAGAGCAGTATGTAGATCAATTCGTCTTTATTTGCGTTCTCCTAGATTTCTGTTTTAGTTTTTTTATTTAATCACTGCAATGAAGTAAATTAAATTATCAAAGGATCTAAGATTCTGTATTATAGAATATTTATTAATTTCAAGGTATAATCCATAGTAAGTAGAAATTATTACAGAGGAAATATTATGAAGGATTTTTAGGTTATGTCTCAAAGTGAAATATTTGAAAGAGTATTATTAGTTATATCACATTAATATTTTAAAAACACACCTGTGTTTTATAAATAGCATTAAAAGTTTATACTTTAAAAGAAGTGAAATTAAATTACGAGAGGCCTAACAAACATAAAAATGGCTTGCAACCAGTGTGAAAACGATCTTCCATCTGATGGAGACTATGTTACATGTGGGAAATGTAATGGTAATTACCATTATGAATGCTCTGGGATTAAAAAGAATACATGGAAGTCTAAAAATGTAAAGATAAAGAATGAATGGGAGTGCATGAAATGTCGAAACAAAAAAAAATAGAACACCAAGCATTGAAGATGATCAAGAAGTAGATGATCCAAATATCCAAGGTCTAAAAAAATGCATTGAAAATGTATTTAAAAAACAAGAAAAAATTAAAACTGACAGAGTAGACAGCATCATGGTTGTAGTCAATCAGTTAGAAGAAACGTTCTGTCATATGATAGATAAAACAAAAGAATTAGAAGAAAAGAAAAGTCACTTGAAAAGGATATTGAAGATTCAAAGCCTACATTGGAGTGTGAAAAACAATATAGTAGGAGTAAAAACTTTATAGTAACCAGTATACCTCGCTCCGATAAAGAATATGTTCCAGGGATCATTGTTAACTTGCTACAATCTATGAACATAACCATTAACAAAGAAGAGTTTACTGCATACCGACTTCCATCAGGTAAAGGTCCATCACTGATCATTGTACAATGTAATACTAGAGCAACAAGAGACACTATAGTACTTAAAGCCAGAAAAAATAGGCCTAAGTTATCTTTGATAAATAAAAATCAGCCAGATAGATCTCTATACTTTAATGACAGACCACCTTACCCCTTATTTTGCCAATTTAATGGCTAAAGCTAACATCCTTAAAAAGAATAGGGGATATAGATTTATCTGGTTGAATGGAAATAAAATAACGTTGAAAAAAGATAATATGTCTAGAGCTATCCAGATCACAACAGAAAAAGATCTAGATAAAATAGTTTAACCCAACATCAAGGTCAAAAACAATCTTGGATCAGATCCCTTTAAACTCAAAACAAACACAAAACAATTTACTTTTTTATTTGAATACTTATATCATTTCTGTTAATTTTTTTTATTCATTTGGTATATTCTGATAGAAGTACAATATTGATCAACAACAATTAGAATTTGTTATTGAAAGAAATTGTTCAAATTTTGATGGATGGAATGATTTATGTAATTGTTATAACGTAAAAGCACCAGGTAAACATTTAAATGTATTTCTACCAATGGTAGAGGTCTTAGAAAGTATTAGGACACTTTATTAACATATATAAATCCAATAATAAAACACATTGATATTGGATATTAGTTCTTTCAGAAATTAATCTTGAAGAGGAAGAGGCTAGGCTACATGGAATCGATGGATTATATATCAATGTTAAAATTTAGGCCTAATGGCCAAGGAGGAGTTATTTTTGTCCAATGTAAAAGTGAGTTAAAACCAGAAATTTAGGATTAAACTTGAATTCTACTGAATTTATGTTATTTAAATTGATATGTAAAGGATAAAAAGTAATTGTTGTGTTATGTTATAGGCCCCCAAACATGAATGTAAATAAATTTAATGAGGATTTAGAAACTATACTGTCTAATGAATTAATTGAATCTGAGAAAAATGTAATTTTGCTTGGAGACATAAATATATGTTATATATCAAACGTATATGGTGCAAATGACTACCTTAATACATTATATACTTATGGCTTGGTTAACACTATTAACAAACCTACTAGGGTCGAGTTTTATAATAATAATTTAGTAGAATCATGCTTGGACCACATCAATGTTAAGTTAAAAGATCATAAACATAAAGCTTATGTAACAGAAGATATGTTAGCTGATCATTATTGGACAGGTATAACTATTGATATTAGTAAAAATGAAATTTCTGAAATTTTTTTGTTCAACAGAAATAATCAGTACTAAGAAAGTAAGCATAGCAATACAAAAAGAAAACTGGTGGCCTTTATTGGACATTGATGATCCTACAATGTTATATAATGAACTTGTTAGTAGATTTAAGGATATTTATGATAAGTCTAAGATTAAATGTAATAATGATAGAGGAAATCGAATTACTCCCTGGATTACGGCTGGTATTAGGGCTTTAATAGACTACAAACATTACTTGTGGAGACAATTAAAAAGGGACAAATACAACATGAACTTCAGAAAGTTATTCAGAAAGCAAAAAATACATATTATTTCAATCAATTGTCAGAAAAAATAAAAAAATCCAAGGAAATATTGGAATTTAATCAATCAATTAATAAATAAAAAGAGAAAGCCAACAATATTGGAAACAATCAAAAGCAATTTCAAAACTTGATAGTGACAATGATATTAATATATTGGCTGACAGATTTAATGTCCATTACAAAAATGCAATCGAAGATCTAAATATTGGAATGAATGGTAATCCCTTTGACATAAATGAGAATTTACAAAATGGTAATTATAAAATAGGAAATTACATTAGCATGAATTTCCAAACTATAAATGAAGAATCACTCTATAAAGCTGTAAGTAAAATTAACAATGATTCTTCTGCTGGCCCTGATAACATTAGACCTATAGACATTAAAAATAATATACGTTATTTAAATTTAGTCTTAATCCACTTTATTAAAAGAATATTTATAGTCGGTTCTATACCTCCACAAATGAAGGTGACTCATATTAGGCCTATATTCAAAGAAGTAGGAAACAAGACTTAAACTGTTATAGGCTTATTGGGTCAGTTTCTGTAATAATGTAGATTGTGGAGCATTTTGTAAACCAGTAGTTGAATGGTTATTTAAAAAGATATGAAATTATCAATAAAAAACAATTTGGATTTATTCAGAATAAATCTACAGTAGATCTTTTGGAATTGTTTACGAATTATATTAATAAAGCTATAAATGATAATAAAGTTGTGATTTCAGTAACAACAGATTTAAGTCAAGCTTTTGAATTGGTTGATTATAATATATTATTAACTAAAAAATATAGGAGTAGGGGGGTCCCTGATGAAATTCTTTTGTGAATATTTTAGAGATAGGAGATTATGTGCATCTATAGGATATGTAATCAGTAGTTGTTTACCACAAACTTGTGATTTAATACAAGGTAGTATAATATCACTCACTTTATTCAACATCTATGTGAATGATTTAGGATATTTAAATATTAAGAGTAATATCTTGCAATATGCAGATGATAATTTAATTTATATAGTTGATAAGGATATTGATACTGGTATGTCATTGATTCAAGATGATCTTAATTTACTTACAAAGTATTTTTTCAATAATGGCATTAAATTGAACAATAATAAAACAAAGGCTATTGTTTTTAGAAACTCTAGGATTAATATTAATCCAATACAAGATAGAAACCTACCATTAGTATGTTATAAAACTAATTACTTTATTGATCCAAATAGTTGTAGATGTGAGAATCTACAGTTTGTTAACTGCATTAAACACCTAGGCATAGAATTAGATTTCAATATGAAATATGACTCATATATTGGTAGGCTTGCGAACTATTTAAGGTTAATATTATTTAAGTGTAAAAAACTAAGTGGCTGTCTCTCTATTACAACAAAGAGGTTAATCTATTTTTCCTTAGTTCAGAGTATGTTCTACTATGGTATATATCTTTACTACTTGACTCCTGAATATATACTTAAGCAATTAAAAAGTATTTTGAACAGAATTCTAAAAGTATTATTTAAGGATTTGCAATTGGAAATATTGGGTATAATGAATTTTGATGGTCTCGCTAAATTTACAGATCTGTCGAAACACTAATTTGACGAGTATTGCCCAACCTACAATATAACTTAAGGCATATACCATTTTTTATTTAAAGACACAATAATAATTATGAGTAGTGTGAAACTAGGGCTGCTGGGGCAATCACCAAACTGTCAAAAATTTAAAGATAAGTTGGCCTGCGTCATATTAGAGTGTGACGTGGCTGAGGACGTCACGGGGACGGGAATTGATGACGTCACGATGTAAAGTTCAAGGTCATCCAAAGTAAGTTTTAAAAAAGAGATCTTGTACGAATTATTGTTTTCGTTACAACACTATTTTTTGTTGTTGATTACAAAATTGGTTACTCAAAAACGAATACGATTCGTACAAAATCTGTATTCGTTTTGAATAACAAAACTTTGTAATCAACAACAAATAGTATTGTAACGAAAACAATAATTCGTACAAGATCTGTGTGTGTGTGGGAAATTTTGTAGTGAGGGAATTTTTGTGAGGGAATTTTTTTAGGTTGGCAACACTGGAAACAATAAATACGGAATAATGTTTTTGTAATTTTCAAATTTTGTTTCTCTCTTTTTCTACTACTACTTCAGTCCCTCTTCTCATCGATGTTGTTTGTGGTGGTGGTGGTACATATTCCAAGTCTGAACGATAGTTGTTGTTGCTATTCGTTGTTGCAAACACTTCATTGTTTTCTTAATCTCCAATTAGTGATAGCAAAATTGCTTCAATATCTGAAGATGTAGTGCTACTCACCTCTTGTACTTGAATTTCCCGTTCATCTATAACTGGTACATGAGAAATGTTATTTGTGCTATAGTGTGTTGATGAAGAAACTGTATCATCTTGTACTAGAGAGTCCATTTATTTCTTCTTGTTGTTGTAATAGGAACTGCTTAACAGCCGGACGCGAAGTGATGTAGCGCCAGCATGTCCGCTAGGGACTCGACTTTTCCCCCACCACTCTACCCCCACCAAACCTACCCCCACCACTAAAACATTACAAACACCACATAGAACAAATGTATTAGTGTTAGTTTAATACCGTAAACAGAGATCATAAATAACAGATGGCGGATGCACCACCTGCCGGATGCGCAGGTGGTGCAGCCGTTGTACTGCCGAGTGTACTGCTACAACAGAGTTGTAGTATTCCCTCAAATTCCCTTTTTGTACTATATAAAATACACTATTAGCCTTGTTATACTATATAAAATGCACTTTTAGCCTAGCTATATTGTATTGCATGCGTATCTGTACACGTGTACCAAATTTGAGCGAAATCGGACGGTAAATAACGAAACTAGATCCGGAGTGGTAGGGGTAAAGATAAGTCCAGAGACGACATATACATAATACAAACGGTTTATATTGTATGGCATGCGTATCTGTACACGTGTACCAAATTTGAGCGAAATCGGACAGTTAATAATGAATAAACAGGGTGTTATTGATTTTCCAATTTTGGTTCGCGGCTCGATTTAATACTATGAATTAAACTACACTCGCTGAGGCAAATCGATTCAGTCGGAGCTTCCCAGCTAGCTACGTCTCGCATTCTACACACTCAGTCTACAGCAACTGCTCCTGTCTGCGCAGAACTTCTCTGTTGGTGAGTATTTAGAAAATATACGGTCGGTGTTAGAGACAGACCTTGAGTCCTTGTGATTCGGTCAGTTTTAAACACCGATCAGTCCTTTAGCAAACTTTGCAAGGCTAAAGTTTGCTAAAGGACTCGCGGGGAATTCCGTGAGAGTGGTGGGACGCACTCTCGGCCAACTTCGACTTGGCAGCGGATACCCGGGTGGGGCCAGCGTGTGACGCACTGGCTTTTCCTCATAAGGCAACTGCCGTTAGGAGTCGTCACTAGGTTCCCTTAGCTTGCTTTTACCCTCCCCAGTGCCGTGTTAGAACACCGATGTGTCTAACACTGAGCCACTTTCTGGTCTTTAGGCTCCCATTCTCCACACTCCCCCACCTTTTCCCCCACCACTTTGGATCTAGTTTTGTTATTTACCGTCCGATTTCGCTCAAATTTGGTACACGTGTACAGATACGCATGCCATACAATATAAACCGTTTGTATTATGTATATGTCGTCTCTGGACTTATCTTTACCCCTACCACTCCGGATCTAGTTTCGTTATTTACCGTCCGATTTCGCTCAAATTTGGTACACGTGTACAGATACGCATGCAATACAATATAGCTAGACTAAAAGTGCATTTTATATAGTATAACAAGGCTAATAGTGTATTTTATAGTACAAAAAGGGAATTTGAGGGAAATTTGGGAATTTGAGGGAATTTTTGGGAGGGAAAAGAGAAATTTCACTTGACAGTAGTTGCTATATTAAACCTAATACTTACTGGTTACTAATATATTTCTGTTTTAGTAATATTCTCGGTTAATGGTTTAGGTGCATGTATTTTTAATCTTCTGCAATACTTTGTGGTCTGAGACCTAGTTTCTGGACTTGGAGAAATTTCACTTGGCAGTAGGAAATATAACGATGCGTATTTGTAGTTAATTGTGCATGTATAGTTTGTTTCCTTCTTTCATTTATCTTATTATACTAGTATTAATTCTTTCTATTGTTTTGATAGCTGTGACCTACTTACAGGACTTAGAATATTCCTCTTTACGCATGTCTGTTGCAGTAGACTTAAAGTTTTCTGTTGCCCATCTTATCATGCTTGTACTAATTCTTACTATTGTTTTGGTGGCCGTAACCTACTTACGGGACTTAGAAAATTCCTCTTTGCGCATGTTAGTTGCAGTAGACTTGTAGTTTTCTTTCATCTACCTTATTATGCTTGTACTAACTCCTTCTATTGTTTCGGCGGCTGTGACCTACTTAAAGGACTTAGAAAATATCTTGTTTGCTTATACAGAGTTAGCTTTGCGTTAGAATATCATTTAAAACTGTGTTCGTAAAGTATTTACAAACCATTGGATAAACGTCAAGGTGGGGATGGTCTATAAAAGACCAATTCTAATCGCAACTTTAACATTTCGCGATGGAAGCTGCTGTTGTAAACACATGGGTTGCTCCTTCAGAGCTCGCTTTGTCAGAAGCGTTTTTGACTATTCTTTCCTACGAATATCGCGGGTTTAAATTAAACACACAAATAGAATTGACCCCATTGAATACAGATGCTACTTATCATATCTATATTCAATGGATGTCTCCATCAAGTTTAGAAAAGTATAAGTTCATTGCAAGATCTCACAATGAATTTAGAGTCAAAAGTATAATAGTAAAACTTGTGTAACTCTGCGGCTTCTAGCGAATCAAAAAAAACAACCGTAAAATAGCAGGGAACTAACATTCCCTGTTATTTTACACAACAATGTAATGAGACCTTGACCCACTTACTGGACTTAGAATATTTCCGAAGTTAAGTAGAAACAGAGAAGTTTCTTGTTTGCAAAATAATAGTTACTTGGTTCCCCCATCCACTCCAGGCCCCGCCCACTTGCTATAAAAGTGCGCTTGCCCCAAGCATAGCTCGCAGTCCGTATCGAGCAGTCAAGCTAGCTGGTCGGTCGGACAGCCGTTAATAGAATCTTTTGTAAAGAATAGGTACCATTCTTTATTAAAGATTCTCTGTAGTAATAGTTGTAGCATGATAGTTCTTTTGCATGATAGTTTTGCATGGTAGTTTTGCATGTTGAATTCAGTGTTCGCACTATTCTCTAACAGATGTTTCAGATGATTCTATTTATTAATGACATATGTATTTTCTTACAGATTCCCTTAACACCTTCCAATACTCTATCCTCAAAGTGTCAGTTCCGACTCGACATTATCCTATCATTCTCACCTTTCTGTCAGTTGATATTATTTACTTATAACATTTTGTATTTTCTTGCAGACTTTCCAATCACCTTTCAATAACCCATCCTCAAAAGTGTCAGTTCAGGTTATACGGCCGTCTTGACATTTATTCCTTTGCTTCCGATTGGTTCAGTCACTCCATCCATATCCGCAAACAGTGTAAAGGGTAGTGGCCATGCAAACCGTACCGTTGTCTTTCTGTCCATGCAAAGCGGTTGACAACACACTTACCTTTGTATACTCCCAAGTCTTTACCGATGATAGGAAAAGTTGCGGTGTGGTTTTTTCAAAATTTATATTGTATTAAATTGAATTGGCACATTAATAACTTTTTGTTTCAAATAGTTGCAAATAATTACAAGAGGAAGCTTTGTTACTGCTTTGTGGCCTTTAATAACAAGCTAGCTCTTTAATTATATAAAATAACTTGTTTCTAACTATGCTCTTTCCTTAATTAATAATAATACTACTCGTGATTGTTTCTGTCATTCCTTACCTCCCCCGCATCCTAACCTTACAAACTGTGTAAAGGGTAGTGGCCATGCAAACCGTACCTGTTGTCTCTCTGTCCATGCAAAGCGTTTGACAACACACACTCACCCGTCTAAGTCATGTAGTCCTGAGTCTTAATTATGACTGAACAATCACTATCCTAAAAAACAGAGCGGGGAATAGATCAGTTTCAGTACTCGTTTGTTCTGTAGAATTGTGAAGTGTTTTATTTATTATTAATCAACTTTGTACTTTCTTACAGTGAATTAATTTTAAGTCTAACAAAACACTAACTACTAATTTTTTGTTTCCATCATTTCTAATCCTCACCTTTTCCCTAAACCTTGGGGCCAAAGCCATGCAAACTGTGCCCCATTGTCATTGTGTCCATGCAAAGCCGCTGACAACAACTGCCTGTCTTTTCTTTCTTTTACCAAATCCTAATCTTCCAACAAGGGGTCAAAGCCATGCAAACTGTACCCCGTTGTCATTGTGTCCATGCAAAGCCGCTGACAACACCCACCCGTCTTATTTCCTACCCACTTATTATGATGGAACGATAATTAATGTGAAACATTAATAGAAGGCTCTTATTTCGAGTTTTTAGCTCGTTATTTGTAGCTGGCTCATTAATGAATTTTCCAAATTGTCCAATTTGTAAATAAAACCGTGGGGTGTTTATATTGCTAGTTACATTTTAGCCGGGCTATATCACTTGCTGTCCAATGGCAGAGGTGATACATCCCCCGTGCTTTGGTAACTGGATGCGAAAGTAGATTGTCCCTTGAAGACAGAGCGGGGAATAGATCAGTCTGTGGTTCAATGTGAGAATTACTTACTGCTCTATTCCCCGCTTTGGTAATAATGTCGGGTGACCTTGACCCACATTCGGGACTTGTAAACATTTCCACTCCTTGCAAATATAAACTATATTAAACTGTTACCATACTCCTCTTAAACCAATTCCCCCCACTCTTCCTAAACCAATTCCCCCACTCTGATCAACTCGCTTATAAACCCGAGCTGTGCGTTCCTCTAGCCACACTCGACATAGACACACTCTCGTGCAACATCACATCGTTTTCTACATCTTTCTACCTCTTCAAATATGAACAACTCTAAAACAGCTTCTTTAAACGACTACACTTCATTTTTATCAATTGCTTCTATTCTTAATGCACTGCAACCAAACACTTCAACCACTTCTTCAAACACCGCCACAACCTCTTCTTCAAACACCGCCACAACCTCTGGACAGCAGCCTGGACAGCAGCCTGGACTGGTCGCTTCTGCTTCTCTGAGTCATCGCTCTTCAATCTTCTCTCCTATTCCCTCACCTGTCTCATCACCTATTCACTTCTCTGTTCCTTCAATATTGTCACCAATAATGTCTCCTACCATGCCCTCTATCCCATCTATCAACTCCCTCAGAAACGAGCCTACTTCCCAGAAATTTAACACACTTAACACCCTCCGAAAAAAATCCTTCCTTCCTATCCCACAATGTTCGTATATTTTTCAAAAAGGCGTTAAGAAAGGTGAGCAGTGTGTTAGATCTTGTCTTTCTGATGAGGTACTTTGCAGTCTTCACCTTAAGTTGAATGACAATAGTGCTAAAACACCTCGTCCTTCTAAACAAACAGCAAAACTAATTCCTACTCGAATAAACAAACTTAGAAAATTTAAAAGATACTTTTTTATTACCGTGATTCAACAGACCCAGGTTGTCTTAAGATGTGAAGGCAAAAAGTATATCTTAAGATTACCCTACGGGATGTTGCATCCAGAAAATCCACAGAAAAACAAACATTACTTAATTCGAGAGAAGAATGGAATTGCTGTTTGGAAAACGCTCTAGCTAAATTCTATTTTGTAATTGTTATTTTATAAATAAAAGAAAAAAACAAAAAAAATAAAAAAAAATAAAAAAAAAATAAAAAAAGAAATAAAAAATGGTGGGATCATATCACTTTGATATGATCCCACCATTTTTTTTACGCTGTACAATGACCTTGACCTAGTTTTAGGACTTAGACAAAAACAGAACTGTACATGAGCTATTGCATGTTATTTAACATTTCTATACTATCACACAACGGTGGTGGGGTTAAATAATAATGGTGGGGGAAAGTTCTATATATATCCCAGACAAGCTTTCATAAAGTGCCATAACAGTGTACGGTGAACTCCTACTTGAACCAATATGAGTAAACCGTGTAGCCATTGTGGTGGATTTAACGATACTGACCGATCAGAGTCTGAAATAGCTAGAAAGCGGAGATTAGCGAGAAATTCTAGAGAGAGGAAACGATTGCAGCAAGTAGGAAAAGGTTTTAAAAATTTAAAAAACCATATACCAATAATCCAAGATGAAGACGAAGTATCGAAACTGAAAATAGTACACCATGCCATAAAATACATAAAGAGTATGGAGGCATTTCTACAGGAAGAACCTGGGATTATTCCTCAGTTGCCAGATGAGACTATCCCATTAATTCTTGAATGTTCAAGTGAATGGTCAATGAATAGTGAATAGACCATTGGTGTTCTTTTGTAAACTTCTTTTTTTATTTTTTTTTATTTTTTTACATTGAAGACAGAGCGGGGAATAGATCAGTCTGTGGTTCAATGTGGGAATCACTTACTGCTCTGTTCCTCGTTTTGGTAATATGTTTAGATGACCTTGACCCACACTCAGGACTTAGAAAACTTTCACATTATGACTTTACTTCTACTATAACAATCTCACTATCCTTACCCCCTCTACTACCCTTACCCCCTCCACTACTCGTAACCCCCCACCATCAGATATATAAGGAGGTACTGCTAGAGCTTCGCATCACTCTGTTCATTACGTTCAATAGAGATACTTCACCTCTATTTATTTTTCTTTACCATGGCTCCAAGAGAGTACATCGATCAAGAAGTGTTGTGTGATTTCATCAAGAATATTTTCGCGGATGAATTAGACATTTTCATAGAGGAAGAACAGGAAGAAGAGGGTGGCTATGAACCAAATGAAGATTCTGAAATGTTTCAATTAGAGACTTTAAGTGATGCCGAGTCTGTGGATTCTGAATTATTAGAACAGCTGTATGCGGAGTATGAGGAAGAACTAGAAAATGGAGTTCATGAATATGATGATGATGATGATGATGATGATGACGATGACGATGAATATGATGAAGATGATGATGGAATGTATATTGCGGATTCCCCAACCACCAGCCAACAACAACAACAACAAACAGAAACCCCAACCACCAGCCAACCAGACCGCATAGCAATTGTTTTATGTCGTAGATGTCTATTTCCATGCAATACATCTTCTGATGAAGAATCAGAATAAAACAGTTTCATTTTAATTTGTAAATGTATCTTTTTTATTTAGAATACAGAGTGGGGAATAGATCAGTCTGTGGTTCAATGTGGGAATCACTTACTGCTCTATTCCTCGTTTTGGTAATATTTTTAGATGACCTTGACCCGCATCCAGGACTTGGAATATTTCTACTCCTGGTTGATACTTAAACTCTGATGAGGATGGTATCGTGTTGTTTTTATAAAACGAATAAAATAAGCAATAACTGAGAGAGATAGCTGGAGAGGTTTTATTTTTCAACAACAACAACAACAAAGCGAGCCTTCAAATGAAGATCTACAAATATCATCCTGTGAAGAGATTGACGAAATTCTAAAAACGCTCACTTCCTATGTTAGCAATCTACTTTGTCCCGAACACAGAGCGGGGAATAGATCAGTCTGTGGAAAGTAAGACCCACGTACTGCTCTATTCCCCGTTTTGGTAATAATGTAAGATGACCTTGACCTAGTTTCAGGACCACCCCCACCCCTCTGCGAAGGTATAAAAGGGGGGACGCACTACGAGCACCGCCACTTGATGTCCAGCATCGTCATTTGATGTCCGGCTATCGAGAAGAAAGCATTATGAATCGTTGCAACATTTGTGGAGATGTCTTTGAAGACGAGTGGCTTCTAATCGCTCATGTAGAGATCTACCACAACCCAACCAACATCGGGGTAGAAGTAGACGTTGAGGAGTTACAAGAACACAACATGAACCGTTGCAACGTTTTTGGAGCTGAATTTGAAGATGAGTGGCTTTTAGTTGCTCACCAAGAAATTAACCACAACTTGGATAACATCGCAAATGCAGCAGAAGGTGAAGAGATGTCACGACCTAGCGTCATTCAATATGCACCAGCACGAGAACCGAGTATTAACGTCACTTTACAAGCACACGCACAACCAGGTAGAATTGTAACACATTTTAAAATAGACAATGCAAAATTAAAACTTGAAGACTTTGTAAATAACGCAAAACCACTAGTATTAGAAACTTTACAAAATGAATTAAGAAGATTAAATTTTATAAAATTCGGCTTATTATTAGATGGTGTTTTCACTAACATCCAAAATGAAACATCAGTAAGAGGATTTATGACAAAGAACCGTACCATCATGTTTGCATCAGATATTGAAGCAATCGTTAGTGAATGTTTTGAAGAACTTTTAAAAAAATTACAAGAACATGAAGGAAGAGGATCTGGATGGAGTTTGTTGGAAATAACAGGATTAGATGTAAGAGTGCACAAACACGGGTACGGACTGAGGGGAAGTAGCTATATCCCGCTACCCAAGAAGATTGTTAATACTAAATCTTGTGTAAATGTACAAAATGAAAATACCGAATATTTTAAATATGCGATGCTGGCGAAATATGTAGAGGTTGACACCAAAAGACCTAGTGTAAAATATCAGGAAGTTGAACATAAATACAATTTTGTAGGGATGAGCTATCCTGTTTCCATCAAAGATATATCAAAATTTGAGAAGCGAAATCCATCAGCCTCTGTTAACGTGTTTGGTTTAGATTCTTCAAACAATGTGTACCCCTTGCGTATAACAGCAAATGAGCGTAGGGACCATACAGATTTATTATTAATTACTAAAGGAGATATTTCACACTTTGTATATATTAAACATTTCGAAGCACTAGTTTGTAAACAAACATCACGTTTTAAATGTAAAAAAACAACATGTAAAAGATGCTTCTGCCATGTGAATAAACCATTGGAAAAGGGTGGAGCAACTTGGCTACAAGAACATCAGAGGCTGTGCAGCGGTAGAAGTGAAGTCAGAGTTCATTTACCACCTCGCAGCAGAGCACAGATAAAATTTGAAAAAATCCATCAGCAGTACCGCATTCCAGTTGTTGTGTACGCAGACTTCGAGGCTTCGTTACTTCCACTCGAACATGAAGACGACGAAACGAAAAGAAGCAAGTATCAGCTGCATAAACCAAACAGTTATTGTTTAATGATCAAGTCCACACTTCCTGAAGACCATCTGCGGAAATACGGTTTATCATCAATACCGAAGATCTATCGTGGTGAAGATGCAGCT
Organism: Stictocephala bisonia; assembly: GCA_035578905.1. Taxonomy (NCBI): domain Eukaryota; kingdom Metazoa; phylum Arthropoda; class Insecta; order Hemiptera; family Membracidae; genus Stictocephala; species Stictocephala bisonia. The sequence continues at coordinate 33,736 of JAQJVL010004169.1, forward strand.
AAATACTTTGTTGACGATCTGTACGACATAGCTGGCAAAGTAGAAACAATGTACAGAACTGTGAAAGCGATGTATCCCCTGACGCATGTAGAACAACAACAACATGACTCATCAACAACGTGTTATTTGTGTAACAACACCTTTACAAATGATATCGTTAAAGTTCGAGACCATGATCATCTTACAGGAGCTTACAGAGGTGCAGCCTGTAACTCCTGTAACTTGAACTATAAAATTCCAAAATTTATTCCTGTTGTTCTGCATAACCTCAGTGGTTACGATTCGCATTTTATTGTTCCCGAATTAGGAAGAGATGATGGAGCTATAGATGTTCTTGCCACATCAATGGAAAAGTTTATAAGTTTTGCAAAGAAGATTGGTGAGATTAAGCTTCGATTTCTGGACTCCTTTAGATTCATGTCATCCAGCCTTATGAAGTTATCGGAGAACTTAAAGAAAGAAGATCTTGTAGAAACTTGTAAAATTGTGTCTGATGATAAATTGGAGTTGGTGCTTCGTAAAGGAGTCTACCCCTACGACTACATAGACGGACTTCACAGATTCGACGAAACATCACTTCCCACTAAGGATAATTTTAAAAATAAACTAAATGATTTAGAAATTTCAACAGAAGACTACCAGCATGCGCTCCGAGTCTGGAACGAGATGGAAATGAAGACGCTAGGAGAGTACTCAGACTTTTATTTGAAATTAAATGTTACTTTACTTTGTGATGTGATGGAGGAATTCCGAAATACTTGTTTCTTCGCATACGGTCTGGACCCTTTTTATTCTTACACTTCTCCTCGTTTGGCTTGGCAGGCAATGTTGAAAGAAACACAATGCAAACTTCAACTGTTAACAGACATTGACATGGTGCTGATGGTAGAGTCTGGCGTTAGAGGAGGATTGACTCAAAGTGTTAAAAGATGTGTAAAACCTAATAACCGTTATCTTCCCGATTATGATGAAGCAATACCATCGAGCTTCTTGGGCTACTTTGATGCCAATAATTTATACGGCTGGGCTATGTCAAACCCGCTACCGTACGACAACTTCAAGTGGGTAAACCCAAATACAATCGGAGATATTACAAAAATTCCTAAACACGGAGATGTTGGATATATTTAAGATTTTGATTATGAATATCCTCAAACTTTACATGACCTACACTATGATCTACCACTATTAGCAAAAACCGAAGTCTCACCAACTGGAAAATTCCCCAAATTAATGATGACTGTAAATGATAAAGAACACTACGTTGCTCACTTTTGGGTTGTCCAACAAGCTATAGAGTTGGGATTGAGAATCACAAAAGTCCATCGAGTTCTACAGTTTAATCAGTCATGCTGGTTAAACCCTTACATCGATTCCAATACCAGACGAAGAGCGCTTGCAACTTCAGAATTTCAAATAACTTTTATAAATTAATGAACAATTCGATATTCGGTAAAACATTAGAAAACAAACGAAAACACATGAACGTCAAACTTATTACTAACCCTCAAAAACTACAGAAGCTTGTACAAAAACCAAACTTTGGAACATCTATAATTATTAATGAAAACCTTGTAGCAGTTTCTATGAAAAAGACCAGTGTGAAAATGGATCGTCCGTTATATGTCGGCATGTCGATTTTAGATATTTCCAAAACCCACATGTACGATTTTCACTACAACAAAATGGTCTCTTTTTATGGACGTGAAAATATCGGGATCTGTTACATGGATACGGACGCTTTCATCTATTGGATCAACACCGAAGATATGTACCTGGATCTCCGCACATTCGTTTACAGCAACGAATTTGACTTCTCCAACTATCCGAAGAACCATCCAAACTACGATCAAGACAGGAATAACAAAGTACTTGGAAAATTTAAGGACGAAGGTAAAGGAGTTGTACTAGAAGAATTCGTATCACTAATGTCAAAATTGTATGCACTTAAACTGTTAAGAAAAGAGAATGTTATTAAAAAAGCTAAAGGTGTGAAGAATTTGTTTTTAAAGAAGAATGTACACTTTGAGCACTACAAGCGTTGTTTATTTGAAGAAATCGAGTTCACTGCAAAATTCAACTCGATAAGAAGTTTTAACCACCAACTGTACAGTATAACTGAAGTCAAAAAGTCACTATCTTTCAAAGACGACAAGCGACACATCCTTCCAGACAAAATTAACACATTACCATTCGGGCACTACTCCCTTCTTCCAATGTAAGGAGACGGAAGGGAGCACAAGAGTGCAGGAGGTAGCAATAAGAACAAGAAGGTCGGCTACCACTTTTCACAGTGGGGAGGGGCTGTGGAATCCCTTAAAAAATATATATATATATTTTTGTTTTATTGGTCAGTTATCAACTATAAATATGAGAGAGAGAGATATCATTAACAAAGAGCTGCACGCTCCAGGTAAAAGAACACTATCTGTCAATATATATATATATATAAGGTGTCTGCTTTAATAGGAAGTGGTTTATAGTGATACAACTACAAAAGCAACAACATCATGGAAGATTTAAAGAAGAAAATTGTAAAACAACTTCATAAACCTGCGAGAGTACGCTTTCGGAGAAGAAATACTGTTGTAAAAGGGATAAATGACTTGTATCAGGCTGATTTGATTGAAATGAGACCGCATAGTAAAATAAACAAAGGATACAACTATATATTGGTAGTTATTAACTGTTTTACTAAAGTAGCGGATGCAATGCCTCTAAAAGACAAGAGTGGTAAAACTGTAACGGAAGCGATGGAGCTAGTCATCAAAAGAGATAAAAATAAAATGAAACATTTACAAACGGACGATGGAAGAGAATACTTTAATACTCGATTTGGAGAACTAATGAAAAAATACCAAATAAACCATTATTCTACAAACTCTGAGACAAAAGCTGCTATTATTGAGAGATTTAATAGAACTTTAAAAGGTATGATGTACAAAATGTTTTCTCTAAGAGGTACTTACGTATGGCACGATGTGTTAGCAGACTTGGTAAATGAATATAACAACAAGTTTCATCGAACTATCGGTATGACGCCTAACCAAGTAAACAGAAACAATGCTAAAACCGTTTTAGACTCTATTCGAAGAAATACAAGAGTTAAAATAGAGAAAAGAAAACCAAGAAGGTATAATGTAAATGACAAAGTTCGAATCAGCAAGTATAAAGGAGTGTTTACTAAAAAATACTTACCCAATTGGACGAATGAAGTTTTCACAGTGTACAAAGTACAACCAAGTGAACCTGAAACGTATATATTAAAGGATAACAAAGGAAACCTATTACAAGGTGCATTTTATGGACATGAACTGTTGAAATCGTCTGTAGGCGATGTTTATCTTGTTGAAAAAGTGCTTCAAAGGAAAAAAGACATGGTTAAAGTACGTTGGTTGGGATTTGACAAATCTGAAGATTCTTGGATACCTATAAAAGACATTATCTAATATGAGAACCTTATCATTCCTTCGTTGATAGTTGGACAGAATGGAGATCATTCAACATACGGATAAATTTAATATTAGCAATATTGATGATTTAACAGTTGATAAGACTACAACTGTCAACAATGGTAAACATGGTAGTTTACTACCAAACACAGTTCGTTGCATTGTGAGTGGTCCTTCAAATTGTGGAAAGACTAATATTGTCTTTAATTTAATAACCAATCCGAAAGGGTTACGATTTAATAACCTGTATATTTTTTCAAAGTCCTTACATCAGCCGAAATATCAATTACTGGACAAGGTACTTTCCGATGTGTCAGATGTTAACTTTTATAAATTTAACGCTAGTGATAGCATTATGCAACCAAACAATGCTAAACCGTATTCTGTGTTTATATTTGACGATGTTTCTTGTGAAAATCATGATACTGTTAGAAACTACTTCTCCATGGGAAGACATAATAATATCGACAGTATTTATATAGGACAAACTTATAGCAAAATCCCAAAACAACTCATCAGAGACAATGCGAATGTTTTGATTGTCTTTAAACAAAATGAAACTAACCTAAAACATATATATAACGATCATGTCAACGCAGATATGACATTTGACATGTTTAAACAGCTATGTGCACAAGCTTGGAAGAAAAAGTATGGGTTTTTGGTTATTATGAAAGATCAAGCCATAAAAGATGGACGTTACAGAATAGGGTTTGATAAATTCGTTTTGATAAAGTAAATATAGGTATTGTTATACAAGACTTCATGGTGGAAACATGGAAAACCAGGAAAAGCTATTAAAACAAATAAAATCACTTAGTGATTCCATTAGGCAGAAGAGTAGAGCATTGAAGTTGGGTATAAATAAATGCGAACAGTTTTTAGAGACTACGTTCAAACCTATCGTTGCACCTTTGAAACAATTGGCGAAAAGCTTAGAAAACCCCGCTAATAACTTGGAAGGAGATGTTCTTTTACCCATTTCAAAATATGAAAAAACCGAAAGAAGTGAAGAATCAGAAGAAACCGAAAAAAGTGAAGATTCCGAAGAAAGTGAAGATTTGGAGGAAACAGAAAAAAGTGAAGAGGAAGAAGAAGAAGAAGCTAGTGATGAGTTAAGCGGCAAAGAGAGGTTGGATAACAGTGAAGAATATGAAGAGGTTGAAAATACCGTACCATCTAACTTGAGCAAATTGGGCACTGACATTACGTCTAAAGGGGCACTTGGAAGACAATACTTGTTGAAAATGTTACATTCCTCACAGCCGAACCGTAAATATCACACGTACGGAGCTAGATTAGAAAATGATGGTGAAGGAATACTGATTGGCGATAGTAAACTTGATGTTGATATAGACAATAATGTAATAATTGGTGATGTCAAATACAAAGGCACAAAAGGTTTGTTTGAGCTAATTTTTAAAAATAATCCTGGTAGATATACTAAAAGAGATTTGATATTGTTTAAGAAGATATTAGAAAAAACAAACGCTCATAGAAAAGGATATTCCAAAGATGCACCTGTACATAGAAATCAATCAGTAAAATATACAAGTATCATATCAAATTTGTTTCCACCACATTCATTACAAAGAGCACGTGAGAAAAGAGCGTTATCTTCTGCGGAAATTATTCTTTTACACAAAACCAAAAAGAGGAAAACAATTGATCCGACGTCTACAGGAAAGGGATTATTAAAAAGTCTATACAAGACTAATATAATTTATTACAACGATATCAATAAGTTGGTGGATCGAATGAGATTGTTATACGAAGCAATGCAAGCAGGATATACTGGTTTAGACAATGAATGGATCGCTTTGGTTGACGAATTACGAAATAGAGGACTAATCGTGTATTAACATATATAAGTGTTATAGCAGCAAAATATATTGGTTTAGTTGAATCATGAGTGTGGACAAGTTCGGACGTTATTCCGTCATTGGTGAAAATCCAATTGTTTATAATAAAAACTACGGTTTGTCCGTTACAGCAGAAGGTGATTACAATGTAGGCAATAAACGTTTGAAATTTGTTAAAGATCCTCGAGATAATAACGATGCCGTAAATCTAAACACATTAAATTCAGAAACATCAACAAGTTTGAGAATTGACGGAGACGGTGTATATAACGTGAAAAAGCGTAGAATTATTAATGTTGCTGATCCTCAACTTAAACAAGATTGCGTCACAAAAGGGTATGCAGACTCGCTGGTATCACCTAGCTTGAAAATCGAAGGAAATGCTTACAATGCTAAAGGTAAACAGATTCAAAATGTTCAAGATCCACTATTACCCTCAGATGCAGTTACAATGCGATATGTGACTAAAAGTACTCCTACCCAAACTGATGATCACTGGGGTTTTGCAGAAAAAAGGTTAAGCAATATAAAAGATCCAATTTATCCTAAGGAAGCAGTAAATTTAAAAACTCTGAAAAGAATGTTGAATAGTAGATTCAATGAGTGGACTAAATCTTATGATAAGAAATTAGAAAGGTTGGGTGCCGCCTTATTTCATTATATACACAGGGCTGCAGGTAGAGCTGCGGAACCACAAGTCGATGGTAGAACTTATTTGGATTGGCCGAGTATACATCAATCGAGTGATACAACACAAAACGTGGAAGAATAAACTACCAATTTAAATACAGATAAGCAAGACGATTGTTTCATTAAAGATTACTCATTTAAAGGGTGTACATGATTGTGAAGGTTTCCAATATAAATAGACAATGATGAAAAAACAGCGGGTCAGTCGCACTACAGAATTCATAAGAAGAGGAGGAGGAATTGTATCAACAGCAGTTTCAGCTTTTTCTAATCCTGTTGGAGCTATAGTGAACAAAGCGATTGATTTGCTACCTGTTGAGTTACATTTACCCGGAGGTTACCAATACTGTGGACCTGGAACAAAACTACAGCAACGTCTTGCAAGAGGAGATCCAGGAATAAATAAACTTGACAAGGCTTGCAAAGAACACGATATCGCATATTCAAAATATAGTGATACCCGCAATAGATCTATAGCGGATAGAGCGTTAGCTGAAAAAGCCTGGCAAAGAGTAAAGTCAAGTGACGCGAGTGTTGGTGAAAGAGCAGCAGCCTTAGCAGTAACATCAGCCATGAAGGTGAAAACAACATTTGGAGGTGGTAAGAGGAAGAAAAGAAGTAGAACGAGGAAAACAGCAAAGAAACATGGAGGAAGTATAAGAAGAAAACGTCGATCAACCAAAAACAAAGGAAAAACAAGCCTACAGTATGGTCTATGATAAAAAAAAAAGGGAGGAGGACTATACCTAAAACCTTACCGTGTGTATTGAATAAGAAAAAACAATTAATAATCCCGAATAAAGAATTGACAAATGAAGAACTGCTTCAATATGCTTCCTGTTTAAAAATACCCTTCTTTAGAGGAGTTTTCATGAAAGACGCTTTACCTAAGAAGATTTGGAGAAACGAGACTGGAATTGTAAATCTAGATAACACCGCAAGATCGGGCACTCATTGGATATGTTATAAAAAACTGGGGGAAAATATTTACTACTTTGATAGTTTTGGAAATCTACAACCACCGAAAGAGCTTCAGTACTACTTTCGCACGTCTGAGAATGTTTTTTATAATTATACTAGAGAGCAACCTGAAAAGACATCAATATGTGGACATTTATGTTTAAACTTTTTAGCTACAGGTGTTAGTCAACTGTAAGATGTCATCGTATACAGTGTCGCTGGTCGGAAATTCATCAACTTTGAAAACTACCCTTTTTCCAGCTCTTCGTTTGCAACAGGGAGTACTATGGGAAGCGGCCTTGTTAGATTTAACAACGTACAACTCTATTCCCAACATCAGTGAAAATGTTAACAACAAGATACATTACTACAAGACTAAAGATAAAGATGGAAAATATTCAAAACTGGAAGTGATTAGTTTACCAACAGGCTCATACGAGATAGACAATATCAACAAAGTTCTACAAAACTATATGGGAGAGGATAATATACAAATAGTAGGAAACAACAATACTATGAAAGCTGAAGTTACTTCGAAGTATTACATTGATTTTACTAAACAACATTCGATTGGAAAACTGTTGGGTTTCTCTGGTGAAAAACAAGATAATATATTAGAACCTAATAAGACGTATACAGGGGATAGCACAGTGACTATAATCAAAGTTAATTCAATAGATGTAATGTGTAATATTATACAAGGATCCTATAGAAACGGTGAAAACAATCATATATTACACACTTTTTACCCTTCAGTCGCACCGGGATATAAAATAGTTGAAAAACCACAAAACTTAGTGTACCTCCCGTTAAACACCAGTTTCATTTCAGACGTTGCAGTGAACATACTAGATCAAGACGGAGACCATATTGACTTCAGAGGTGAAGATATCACTGTGCGAATCCATATAAAATCGTCTGCCTAAAAAATGGGGCTATCATTTGAAAGGAAAGGGTCGACTAGTAAACAGGTCAGTACCTCCTCGGCAGCAGAAGAATTAACAAGTGAGAACATTCGTTTTCTTGAAGACATTGGATTAAAACTTGTGAAAAAACACAACAATGGATATAGCGGATATAACGCAAGGTCCGACATTCGACGAGACCATATGGGAAAAGGAGTATCACACGCACAACCCTTACGCTTCGTCAAAATTGAACAATAACGATGAAATCAGAATTCCCATACAACAACAAGATATTTATACTCTTCCGTGTGAAAGTTATTTATATATCGAAGGAAGAGTAACAAAACGAGATGGTACCGTTGGATCAACTGTTCCGTTCATAAACAATCCTATGGCGTATTTGTTTGACGAAATCAGATATCAAATATCAGGGGTTACAGTGGATTCAACAAAAAAGGTTGGCATTTCTAGTACATTGAAAGGTTTAGCATCTATAACACCGAATGAGAAGAATCTGTTGAGTGTCGCAGGATGGATCGCACCTGAAAAAGACACGTTAACTCCTGACTCATCGGGAAACTTTGATTTTTATGTACCTTTGAAATTATTACTGGGATTTGCTGAAGATTACAGAAGAATAATAATAAATGTAAAACAAGAATTGGTTCTATTGAGAACGTCTAACGATAAAGATTGTATCAAAGCAGCGGCAGGAACAACTGATGCCAATATGGAATGGAAACTAACATTGGACAAGATTGTTTGGAGAGTGCCACATGTACGGCTAAATGATGAACACAGAATTACACTGTTGAAAAAGTTAAAATCGGATCGAGATATAGTAATGCCGTTCAGAAGTTGGGAGTTTCATGAATATCCTGTTTTACCATCAACTCAACGACACACATGGAGTGTAAAGACTTCTACACACTTGGAAAAGGCGAGATACGTGATATTCGGATTGCAAACCAAGAGAAGAAATGTACTTACCGCAAACGCTGGTGAGTTTGATCATTGCAAAATAACAAATTGTAAAGTGTACCTGAATTCGCAGTTTTATCCTTATGACAACATTAATATATCTTTTGAAAAGAAGAGATACAGTGTGTTGTACGATATGTACGCTAGATTTCAAAGTTCCTACTACGGTAGAACAAACATGCCTCTGCTAAGTCCTCAAGAGTTTGTTAGTAAGGCACCGATTGTAATAATTGATTGTTCAAAACAAAATGAATCTGTAAATCGTCAAATGTTGATATCAAGATAGAAATGGAATTTCAGGAAAATATACCTGACGATACTTCTGCGTATTGTTTAATTTTACATGATAAAATTGTAACATACACACCGCTGTCAGGTATTGTAAAAACAGTTTTGTAGAAAACTTTACCCCCACCACAACATCCGAGTTAAATAGCGGAGCATTGAGACCGGCCTTCATTCGTTTGTGTGACACCGCTTGGGTAACATCGCATATACACAATGAGTTCTCTAGCACAGGACAATTCGGAATTAACTCCGTTACTGAAGGAGGAAAATAACACCGTAGAAGCAAAAGTTATTAAGGAAATAGACGAGTTTTTAAAGTTTGAGAAAAAAGAAGACAACAAACAAGAAGACAATAGAAAAGAAGAAGAAGAACCAGCCAAAGTCGGCATTAAAAGAAAAAGGAAGTTTGAGGAAAACATTGCAACAGAAATACTAACTGAAGTTTTTCTAAGGATCTTTTACCCGATATCATCATGTTTAAGTAAGAGTATTTCTATTGGACTGAAGAAATCATTAGATTATTCACCTACGGTGATACTGAACCACGGTCCAAGGGTGGTACTGTTCTCTACTAGTGCGTGGGAATCTCTCTTAAAACATTTACATCTAATAGAATGCTACCTCAACAACGGTATGTGTGGAAGGAAAACAAACATTCGACTTTCTGATTGTGACAACGAGATCGATGTAGTTAAACATCGTGCGCAAGTACAAGTACGCATTAGGGACTTGACTCGACATGATAATAAAGTTATACTGACACGTGAAGAATTCCACATCTTCAAATGTGCATCGTCACCCGTTACCAGATACATGAAACAGTTGGTATTTTCTAGCTCTATCATAAAGGATTACTTGGTGGACACGTTGGAAAAACAACCGGATAGCACCATACTCTACGGACCTGTGGATACGTCTGTTTTTAATAGAATACCTCATGAAGTTGAAATGTGGCGACAATTGAGAGACTTAAAAAACACCGTAGAAGCAACAGAAGAAGAAGAAGAAGTTGGAGAAGGAGAAAACATTGAACCTGCAAAAGATCAACAAGGTTAATGAGTTAAAACAATAAAATAAAAACTTTGAAAAAATACAAAAAAAAAAAAAAAAATTATGTGCAAGTGGGGTAGGCCTACCGGGGATGGTGCCCACGTTAAATATACACCAACGCACCTGTAACTGTACGGCCTGGTATTTAAGAATACCTACCGTGGTGTGGAAAACAGTTGATGCAAGACCTCCGACATGGATGGATTAGATATAATCACAAGACCTTGTGTTATAGAATTTCAAGCGTTTCGTGGAAACAATGATAAGTTTATTATCAAGGAATTAATAATTTTAGACTTACACACATTTGTTGTTTACCCATTTATGTTTGAACCTCCGTTCTCCTGGAACAAACTAAATTCAAAAGCAAAAAGAACAAACGCATGGATGACAAAATATTTCCATCACATACAGTGGTATGAAGGCTATATAGCTTACACTAATCTACACAGTATCATGTTTCAGTTTTGTAAACAATATAATGTTATTTACACAAGAGGATTAGAAAAGAGAAACTGGATACAATAATACACGTACGGAAAAGTCTACGATATATATGTAGACAGGGACTTTACAAATCAACAAGGTCATATTTGTGTAAATACTAACAATCCTAAACATGGACTATCAGAGTGTGCTATACGCAACGCGTACCGTTTAGCGAGTTACTTGAAGGCTGGAAACATATGTGATGGTGTCGGTGGTGGGGGTACCGGAGGGTATAAATGTCCGGTAGTGGTTCGTCCGCAGCACCACTGTTATGACAGACTCCGAGGAGACAACATATCAGAACACAGCAGCGACTACAAAGATGACAACACCACCGCAGAAGCAGTCTCTTCAAGCACTAGTTGAAATATTCAACACACAATCGAAATCCAACATTCTATTTACAAAGAAATGTTCAGAGCTAAAAGAAAACCGACACTACATAGTACACAACCTAAGGAAGATGGAAACAACACACGGAGAAGCGGTTTTGGTTTCACTCAGCGAAGCCCCCTTCACACAAGGTGATGAAGCAAAATTTCAAGTGTTTCTACCGAAACGATTTGTTCATCTACTGATGAATGTGGATTTGCGGAACATTCAACCTGGATCCTTGTATCTGGTGTCCCACGGATCAAGTGGAAACAACTCTACAGAACTCACTCTGCACGTCTCGCACGAATGATGGATTTTGTAAAATCAATTTGTTTGTATTGTAGTTATTCTAGTCAATTGTAAATAGTTGTTGTAAATTGTTGTTGTAAATAAAAAACAAAAAAAAAAAAAAAAAAAAAAAAAATTAAACCAACACGGCAGTATATGAAATAAGATACTGCAGTGTTGGTTTTTTAAAAACCAATTTCGGTGACCTTGACCTACATTTCGGACTTGTAAAATTTTTGCTGTTTGAGTTTTTGGAACTGAACACGGAGTTTAACTTCTTTTTATTGTTTACCCCCACCACAAATTCATTTTATTTAACTTTGTTGTTCTTGTGTATTTTAAGTCAGTATCATCTCGTCAGGCTCTGCGTGAACATGAACACAGACTTATTGATGGTCTTGACCGAGTTGAAACGTGCTAATCCGACATGGAGTTGTCATGACTACAAGTACAAACTTAAATTGATGGAGCACATAGCGCTATCTGTAGAGAAGAGGAAACAACAGTTGAAGTGTTCATCGAAATTACCTCTACGGTTTGGTAAGCATTTCATAGAATGCTTTATTAAATTTGAAGAAAGAACATTTACCCGCTTGTTAGAAAACATTGGACCTGCAGAGTGCGGTGAAGATTTATACAACACTCTGATGATGAAGATAAAAGGCGAACCCGTTTCTGGATAGAAGGAGGACAAAGTTGAGTGGTGGGGGGTAAAGTGGTGGGGGTAAAGTAGTAGTGGTGGGGGAGAAACCGAGTCCCTAGCGGACGTGCTGGCGCTACATCACTTCGCATCCGGCTGTCGAACAGTGCACATCTCGCTCCTATTACAAAAACAACAACAACAACAATAAGAAGAAATGAAAACATGTCTATGAAAGCTGTAACTTTTGAACGTACTGTAAATAATTATTGTTGCGATTTGAAATGTTTTAAACTACCTGAGGATCAAGTTGATGGACTAGCTTGTTCTAAATGCAAGTGTTATAGTTATTGTGAATGCAATTGTAAAACATACAAATCAACACGCAAGAGTGCAATTGACGAAATAACTCGAAGGCTCAGTTTACTTTTACGTCGAATGAAAAGAGAGTGATCATGTCTCTTAGAATAAAAACCATCACCTACAACACTGTTCATTTATCGACTCTGCACGATCTGCAAGTATTCACCGAGGAGTTGAAAGATCTCCTGATGACTGGTTACACCGTGACTTTAGAAGTGTTTGCAACAACGAATAGCAACAACAACTATCGTTCAGACTTGGAATATGTACCACCACCACCACAAACAACATCGATGAGAAGAGGGACTGAAGTAGTAGTAGAAGAAGAGAGAAACAAAATTTGAAAATTACAAAAACATTATTCCGTATTTATTGTTTCCAGTGTTGCCAACCTAAAAAATTCCCTCACAAAAATTCCCTCACTACAAAATTTCCCACACACACACACACACACACACACACAGATCTTGTACGAATTATTGTTTTCGTTACAATACTATTTGTTGTTGATTACAAAGTTTTGTTATTCAAAACGAATACAGATCTTGTACGAATCGTATTCGTTTTTGAGTAACCAATTTTTTAATCAACAACAAAAAATAGTGTTGTAACGAAAACAATAATTCGTACAAGATCTCTTTTTTAAAACTTACTTTGGATGACCTTGAACTTTAAATCGTGACGTCATCAATTCCCGTCCCCGTGACGTCCTCAGCCACGTCACACTCTAATATGACGCAGGCCAACTTATCTTTAAATTTTTGACAGTTTGGTGATTGCCCCAGCAGCCCTAGTTTCACACTACTATTATGGAAAATTAACGTTGCAGTATAAAATACCTCACTTACTTAATTCATTGCCTAGAAATCTACAAAACCTACAGAATAAAAATCAAATGAAAAGGAAGCTAAAAAAGTATTTTATTAATTTACGATGACTATAGGTGGATAATAACTATGAATTCATTTCCATATAACATTATAGGTATCGGTTTTTATTTATATAGAGATGCTTTCTAACAGTTGGAGGGTTGAAGAATCGACTATCATCAAATAGTAAACAAATATATACTTACAAATTGAGGTTATCCACTTTGTCACGTTTGTAAGCAGAAAAATTAATGAAAAAAAATCATCTCTTCGTTTATTAGAATTGCTATTTTAAAAATCGAACTATACATAGTCAAAGTTAAAGTTAAATTATTCTTTATTTCAATTGACAGTATATACAAAACTGCATGAAATGGGTCATATCTATGTACAATTTATAATGCTAAATTAAATCTTATATGTCTAGGTAATGAATGAACAAATATCTACTTTGCAAGAAATTCCTCCACGCTATAAAAACATTTCTCTAGAAGGAGCAGCTTTACTTTTCTCAAGAATAAAGAAACACTTGTTAAATAGATATATAAGCATAGATAAATAAGACAGAACTGCAAAGAGATATATAAGCACTGTTGAGTTAATTAAGCACACTGGGAAACGTATGTGATATCATATGTAAATTAGTAGCAATACTGACAGAGTTTTGACGGGAACCGGTATTAAATTGGTTCCTACCAGCCGGGTCTTGCTGCTGAACACGGTAACAAAGAATTCCATCCCTGTTTGGCTCAATATCTGAGTGCATTCTTTGCAACTACTGTAAATAAGGTTGTTGGTGAACAACAGAGAGACTAATTATGTTTCTTATTACTGTTAGATTTTATTTGTTGTTATTTGAATCGTTATTTCTTTAGATTATACATATGTTACACGCACATCGTTGATTTCATTTGTTTTTTTTTTCTTTATTTGTTGAATTGTTCATAGTCTATATAGTATTTAATATTGTTTATTTATTGCCAATTTATAGTATATTCATTTATATAGTTATGTATATTATTAATTTGTTTATTTCCATTGTGTTAATATTTAATGGTTTAAGGCTCATGTCTTGTTAGGACTACCACTCGTGATCTAGAAGGAAGTTTTAAACAATCAAACAATTGATTGATATAAACTCCAAAATAAAATAAACATTAGGACTACTGATATAAAAAATTAAATTTTTGAAAAAAAATTGTTTTTATGATGAATATCAAATGTTATTTGGTTTCCTTTAACTATGTTTCCCTCGTACTTGTTGTCTTGTTTATTTATTTTTGTTTTTGTTTGATACTTACTTTAAGATTACCCATTTATTAAAGATATTTCATTATCATAAAATTAGTTGATCTCTCAAATATCTATATGCTAAAGAGATTAAAAAAGATACTGCAATGTAATATTAATTTAAGAAAAAATAAATGATTTTGAGTAAAAAAAAATTATATACGTAGATTAATTAATAATAGATATGTGATTAATATTAATAGATACGTAGATTAATTATTAATAGATACGTAGATTAATATTAGTAGATACGTAGATTAATTATTAATAGATACGTAGATTAATATTAGTAGATACGTAGATTAATTATTAATAGATACGTGGATTAATATTAATAGATACGTAGATCAATTATTAATAGATACGTTGATTACTATTAATAGATACGTAGATTAATTATTCATTATATGATGATTAAAGTTATTAATTGAAGCTAATGAAACTAATGAAAATGTTCGAAACGTTTATGAAAACAGTTGTTGAAAAAGTACGATTGTTACACATTCATTTTATAACTATAATTATTGTGAGACGATATTTAATTTTTATTT